>JARFXV010000763.1:902500-980462 GCA_031761425.1 Cosmopolites sordidus | reverse complement strand
ACTGAATATGGGTTAAGAAATAATATTTATTCACATTAAAAACTATGTTATTTTATTAAATGATACATTTAATTACTAAAACTAGAGCGAAAATATCCAGTAATTAAGGTGCATCAACAATACTGTGTAGTGATGGAACATTGACAACAATCTTTCAGCGGTTAAGCGAGCTATAGTGCGGTATATTCTATTTTAGCGGGATTACATTCAACGTCTGAATGCTAGTCTAGCCAGCTGTTGCTGCAACTCCCGCCCCTCCATTCTCAACTTCAATTTTTGCCGTTCGTCAATAAATCGAAAATTTGCAAGTCAACTTCCAACTCGCCGTGCTCATTATCAAGTTTAAAATGCGAATTCCGACTTATTTTAATAATGATCTTTCTACCAGTCTCTTTTGATAGCCGACGTCAGCGCCTATCAATTAACCACCACTCGTAACGTAAAAGGGAACTTCTCTTTCATCGTTAATAAAGTGATATGCAATTTTAAATTCAACTAACGTTGCATTAGTCTAATCAAATATCAATCGTTAAATTACAGGAATGTGGAATGAGACGAGTCAATGAATGGCATAAAAATTATGACGATAACTGAATAGAAATATCTTCTAAAGGATTAACACTATTACCCTTGAATACATATTGCCGTACTCAGTTGTCAGTTTGATGATATTTTATTGTGGTCACTGAATCCTAGGGTTGTTTAGGAAATATTAGATATCGAAGTGGAAAAATATAGAAATCTTAGATATACCAAATCCGGTAAATACAGTGAATGATCCAATGATTCATATTTCAAATCATTCAATGCGGTAATAACCAGACCACATTTATGTAAAACTGTATTGTCCTGATTAAAACTAATCTTTTTCTTCTGCAAACTGGAAGCTTCCTCTTTCTCAAGAAAATTAAACATCAAAATTAATACTCAGCAATAGGCAATTAATAAATATAATGCTGAAAGACACGTTGATATATGTGTATTGAAGTTGATAAGGATTATAATATATATTAATTTTTCAGTTAATATATTTTTTTTCGCCAGCAAGTCCACTTCTTATAATATTTTATCATTCCACTTTTTAAATCGTCTGATATTCTTTCTCATGTAACATTACTAAGTTCAAAAAAATATCATAATCATTCTCTTATGAACATTGTTCTTTAACGATTCGTGAATTCTGAGTTTAGGCATTTGACCCACCAAAGAGATAAGTTGACCATCTTTTAATAAATATCCTCATGCCGATTACGTGCCATGATCTTTAGAGTTGCGTTGACCTTTTCCAATCATCCAGTTTTTTTACGTAACGTAGTTTTCTAAAGAGCCACAAACAGTTCGGTTCCTTAAAAATAAATACCTCAAATAATTTTCTCAAGCCAATTCTAACATACAGTGTTATGATCAGAGTAAGGTGATTTTTAAATATAATTCAAAGTATTTATTTGTCCATCCATATTTAATTTGCCTCCTTCAGATTTCCCCTCTCACTGCACTTATTCCAAAGTTTTTTTTCAGTCTTCGAAATAGTTTTTATACTCGAGTTCTGGTATTACCTTTAAAGCGAGTAGCGAACACTTTTGATGACTTGTATGGACAAAAAATAGCATTCTAGAAGTGGTTGTCAATACAAGGAACACAAAAGAGTCACGCGGTGGCATATCTGGTGCTGGTGGAACACTATTTGTTTGGACTATAGCTAAAAATTGATGATTAATTATTTCCATGTGTTAGATGGATCATTATCGTGATGCACAAGCCATGAATTGTTTTTTTTGAATGAATGAATCGAACCACAAATCGGAACAGGTTTTTTCCGAATTGACTTAATATTTAATCACTGATTACTTGTACAAATACCTTAGTAGTACAAGATCCTTGATTTTGGTAACGTTATCTCTGTTGGTTGACGTGGAAGGTCTTCCTGAGCCAGATTCATTCGTTTCGGAATGTTTATTTTACATTTATAGTGCATCAGCATAAGTAATTGCGTTCATTTTACTTTTCAAATCAACTATGAAGGTTTGTTGAAAATTTCGAAGACTCGAATACAAACATTATAATTCAACAACGGCCATCTATTTTTGAAGATCGAAATTATATTATGGACAATCTAACAGAACATATTAATTCACAGTGTTTTAATTGTCAACATGTCAACTCGAAGGATTTCTAATCAGGATTTATTTTTAGTAATGTGAAAGAAAAGTAAGGTAAATATTCTAAAAAGTTGGTAATTGTCTTTTTGTTACGAATCGTATATTCTCCCTGTTTCCAACTAAACTAAACAGCCGTCAAAACCCCGCAATCGTGAGTGATTTGAAGGGAAAACGAATCAGTTTCCCGCAACGTTTGCATGTTCCGGAACTAGGACGTAGACGAAAATTTGATTAGGCCAAATGAATTGTTTTAACCCCTGATGCTAATGTCACTATTCGTTAGCCTACGTCTGACTAACGTTTAATTAATTTTCGGCAAAGGGTTTTGGCTCACTAAACCGCAAAACTGGAGACGATTCTGGAAACTGTTGGCGGTGTCAAGATATGTCGAGAGTATCCTAAACCCGTTTATGGTGTGTGTATATTATACACATCAAGTTCTCTGTTTCAGCCAAAGCGGATTATATCGGGGAGGTCTAATTCGTTTGAAGCTACGTCTTTGACTCTTAAAGTTGTACTTTATACAGTTGCGTGGGTTAATTCTGTTTCATGATATAAGTCGTGATATATCGATTTGGAAGATTTTGAAAATAATTATTACCTGAACAAATGAAAGTAATTCTTTTAAGGATGGGCCAGTTGACATTCTAAGTATGTTTAATAACTCTTGAATGAGAATTTATATGTCGAGTAATCCAATTTATTTATAAGCATTTAAATAGCAATAATACTTGGTTTTACCATTTGCAACCAAGGAATTATAAGTTTGTTGTTAATAGTTGGATATATGGCATAGTGATTTTTGATAAATCTGATATAAAAAAAGCACTTAATTCAATCTCCCTTATCTTTCCAATCATTAAATTTAACTCAGGTTGCCGATACTTAATGGAAATTCATTTTAAATTAATAAGTAAAGATTAATATCTAACATTTTCATTATGTTTAAAATTGTATGTATAATAATTTTTCGACATACAGTGCCTTTTTTAAATACAAACAATGCTAAAAAATTTTTTTTTCGGGTATCGATAATTCTAACGTTAAAAAAACATTTTGTTTTTAATATAGTTTGTATTAGAAAAAGGTACTGTGTGTCTAAACAATTGTTACATATTCATTTTTAAATGCAGTGGAAGTTTTATATATTAATCTTTGCCTAATTATTTTCCAAACATTTTTTTCAATAGGTGTAAAATTTTAATCTAGTTCTATAAATCAATATTGTGCTTGTACCAGAATGCAGGATATTGTCATTTATGGAAATATAAGTTTTAGAACTTTACGAGTAAAAATTTGCAGGGAATATATACGTTCAGAAGAAGTAATAATCATTCATAATCAAAGTCTAACCAAACTCAAATAAGTCCTCGAGCGTCATAGTCCAGTGATTTGCAAAAAAGCAGTTCAAGGGCGTTCCAATTTACCAAACTAATATTTTTTCATGGATTTTGGTCTCATTTGGTTATGACATGACTGTAACCAGAAATAGATATGAGGGGCTATTCAACAAATTTAAAAAAATTTCATTATTTTTACTATATTTTTCATTTCATTCAAAGGCTGAGTCCGCTGAGTTTTTAATTCCCATTTATACTGCAAATCAGTTTTATAATTTTTGTATACACCATGACGAAATTTTGCCATGGTACAAACTGTAGAAATTCAAGTCCTATTTGATATTACAAATAATAAAGGGTAGGTCCATTGCGGTTATTAAAGCATTCTGCTACTATGCGAACTAAGAACCGACTTATATGATGTATACCCTCTTTTGTTAAGATATTGCAGATGCGTTGCCTCGTGTTAGTTTAAAGTTACTGGTGGCAGAAGTAATCGCTCAAAGATTCGAACAATGTAGTCCCATATCTATTCTATTGGCCATAAATCAGACAATCTGACAGGCCAGGCTAAAATATGTTATTTGGACGATCTTACAGTCTAATGACAGCCTGTAATATATCGATTATAAAACGGGCTTCAGTTTTAATTCCTCTAATACCTACTAGAACCAATCTACATTCATAATACCTGAAGTAATAGATGTACGCGGTTTTAATATGAAAGTAAAATTTCGTCTTTCATAACGAAAACGCCTGACTTTTCTCTATGCATCATGACCACCTAACATAATCTAAACCCATTACTAAAACAAATTGAGTTCTATTCCAGGTTCCATTTAATTCTATCTGGGCATCATTTTAAACGAAGCGTCTTGTGAGCTGTAAGAATATCCAATATACATGATAAGAATGCATCTCCATCCCAAATAAAAAGCAATTAACAATCAACCTTGAAATAGTCCTAATTGTAGCAACAATAAGAGGGGATACTTTCATATCGATTTTATTCAGCAACAATACAGTTGTTTGTCAGGTCATTGTATGCTTCTCGGGCCACCAGAACCTGGCAATTATAGGCATCTATGTCCTAATAATGGTAAAAGCAGCCATATCCAATCGTCTTACAATTTCACGTAAACTTAAATCAACTGCTTGGAAACCAATAGCTTGTGCCGGTTCATATTCGAATAATTACTAATAATATACTTACTATATTCGAATAATTACGTAAAATGATGCATGAGGTTGTGGAATTTTACCAGTTAGCTTTCAATCTAACTACAAGATTATTTCTTAGCTAAGTAGCATACGAGAAATATCTCTCAGCGTGATAAAACATTTTTAAAGCGTTTATTTTGACACATTTTTAGCAATGGCTTATAGAAACACAAAGGTGAAGAAAAAAAAAAGTATATCGGTTTTTGGTTTATGATGTGGTATACAGTAATTATTTTTAAGTCTCACGCTACTATTTTATTTTTGCGGAATTTCGTGCAGATCTGCAACTTTTATTGTGGATAAATACATGCCAACAGAGACATTGTTACAGTGGCTGTTCGTAAGGGAGAGCGTTGGGGCTCATCACAGTAAACAATTTTTCAGAGTAAAACACCATATTTTATTTCCGTTCAGTTTCTTTCCTGTAACACATTTTAAGATATTATTAAAAATTATAATCTCCAAATGTAGAAGAACGTCTGTCGACGCATCACATCAAATAATGCGGATAAAAATTCAATCCTCTCGCTACAATTTTTACATCGTTGGTCGGACGTTTACCTCCAGCGACCGCACACCATGTTATCTTTTCTCGTCGTTGGCGTTACATGTTTTCAGTTATGTTACAGATCATGTTACTGGTTGCCAGAATTCGGGACATTAACTGTTTTCTAAAACATGCGATTTGGACGTATATTTCTTGCGACCGAGCGTATCGGTAATTAGTTTTAAACGTTGATTTAACAGGTACGGAGCATTTGATATGTTTCGCGTCGCGGATTTCGTTCACCTCACGAATACCTGTTTTGATTTGTTTTGAAAAATAATCAACTTTTAATTGCAAACATGAAGGTGTCTGATTTAAAACAGTTAATAATGACTAATTTAAGTTTGGAACAGAAAGTTGAATTAAAAACTAACGGCCGTCCCACGCCCATGTTGAATTTGAGTCAAGTTCAAAAAGAACTTAAAAATAGGGCAATTTACAATAAACTGTTTGAATGGTTTACTCTTCGGGAAACGGTAAGCACCTACTTATTCATTCCTTCATCTGCGCAACAAGCAATAACCCATCCTTCAATGTCCTTGTAAGTAGTAACAATACAAAATTTTAATTTTTCTTGGTTCACCTCCTGTATAGGGTTTCAATAGCACGAAAGGTAAAAAGGAGGAAAAAAAGCACTATTTTCTTCTACGCCTTCCCACTTTAAAAATCCACGAGCCGCCACTGCATTGTTATAACTTAACTTAAAATAAAATTCAGCTATGGCAACTCAACGTGCATTTAAGCAAAAATATCCTACTCGCTTGATTCTCATAAAACGACAATTCGGCAGTTGGAGATAGCCTCACTATAATAGGTCCAAGTACAGTGTGAAATAGAGAGAGTCCATGAACAGAGCTGAAAATATTGCACGTGGAAGAGTTTTCAAAATGGTCGATTCGACGACGTGGTCAAAATTGGGAATTTGTCCACTCAGTTGACGCTGAATTTTGACAAGTGTCTTTCACATATTTCCCTAAAAGATTCAAATTATTCAATATATCTTGCCAACAGACTATAATAAGCGATTAGAATACTATAATGTTATCATAAATCACGTAAATATAACCCAAACCATAAATATATTAACAAAAATTATGGAAAATGTTTTAAAAAGGGCACAAAGTTTATGACTTTTATTTGATTGGCATAATTTTCAAAAATTATTTTAAGACGAAATAAACATATAGAAAACATATTGTGTTTCTCTTAAAAGCTATGAATAATTAAAATGCTAGCACAATACTTACCCCACCCATTATAAAAACAGATTTTTCCAGTTATAGAAATGATATTATGCTTAGTAAAAGAAAATATTTACATAATTGTTACAGAAGGAAGTTTTAAGTGATGTATCCCATCAAGGAGTTTCATTTCGAATAATTCTATGCCATCAACTGTCTGCCATTCTATATTTCAAATGAATTCCCACATATCACCACTGTACCACTTGTAAATCCTTGTTGGGGCGTGTTTACTGACTGAGACAGGCAGATTAGAAATTAGTGCAAACGTCTAAGCGAAATCTCCACGTTCCTCTGTGACACCGCCTTCGTTATCTCCTCGACAGCGGTTTTACTCTTAGCTTCTCCCCTTTCGTCTCTACCTCTGCCGACCTCCAAAAGTTAAAGGGGTTGATAAAGAAAGCTTTTCGGGCTTTGTTCTCCGACTCTTTCAAACGCAATCTAATCACTTTTGACTTCTGGGCCAATTAATTCCCGTATTACTGCCTTTCGGAGGCGAGTCGAGCCCGAAGTTTCTGGCCCTCTTTAAAAGCCAAGAAAATTATCTCGTTTGTTTTCCTTTTTTTTATATCTGGAACAAAGTCCTTATCCCATTTTTTTTTGAAAATTTATCGTCGTTAATTTATGTAGTTTAAAATTGTTCATTAGAGTGTGTCAACTAGAAGTCTGTAGATTTTCCACAAGTCGAGCTCCTACAGTTTTCTTAAAAATTCTATTCAAAACTTTATATAATTTCATGCAATATGTCAATTATCTAACTCTAGTAACTAGTAACGGGTGAGGCAAGTATCATGCTACCATGATGATTACACTGGTCTACAAAATTCCAACTTTTTTTATCACACGAAAATGTCTGTCTAATTTAGATAGTACTATGGTCACCTAACCAAAATATTGTAATAAAAGAAAATTAATGCGTCAGGTTTCTTTGTGATATTCAAATATAGATTTTTTAAAATAATGTACGGCAATACGCTATACACTTCCAATTATCCACTTGTACACATTATTTATGATTTTCGCGAGTACTTAGCTTCCGGTAGGTCTCTTTTCAATCCCCAGCAGTAATCGGCTAATATCCCAGGATTCCATTTCCCTCGATATCGCATATAAGGGAAATATATAAGGGAAATATTCTAGTGGAATCTCTCGTCGTGTTCGTTACTTACAGCACACAGGTTTTCAGGGAAAAATCCAAATGTGAGTCCAGCATATGTATCTTCAAGGACATATTACAGCCCTAAGCTTTGTGGATCAAAAGTGTATTAATTAAATCTTTGTCATTTTTTGCCCTGTGGTTAACCAAATTTTTTTTGCGACATAAACAAAATATTTCAAGGCGGGGTTTTCAAGATCATTCAGATAGGTCACCCTGCGGTGGTTCTTTTTAAGTACTTGGTTCATAAGATGGGTCGGTCATAAGGTTATCGTCTTGACTAGCAGCAGCTTCTAGTCAAGACTAGATTTGAGTTTCTAATGGATTTGTAGTTGGGGACTGGTCTTTTTGCAGATGGCAGGTCCGCATACTTTATGGTGTGTTTCGACTTAGTTGTGATATCCTTTATAGCAGTCAATCAAAAATAACAATCAATATAAATGATGTAATGTTGTTTACTAATGGTGTGAAATTTCGACGCTGAGAGGTAAAAGTTAATTCTACACACACTTAAAGAAAACTATCCGGGTGATCAAAATACTTTCGTGGCATATTTACAGCCTTAACAAATATCAGTAAATTAAAATTTGTTGACTATGGCAGCTATGTAACTTCATAAATGACGTTATTCAAACATAAACAGGTATATGAGGTGAAATTGAAAATGTAATTGTCTCAAAAATACTGATGGTGACTGGAAAAAATAACATTATTTTTGTAATTACAATGTAATGTAAATACAATCAAATATCATTACAAAATTAATGTGATAAAAACCGTGTTTATCAGTGTTATTTATTAACATTTTAACTATTCGTGTTAATTATTATAACAGAAACAAGACTACATTTCTATATTACACATATGTTCATTTCGTTATAAAATTTTCTGTTAATTGATTTTTAAAAATTATGCCAATCAAATGTGAACCATTAGCAGCAATGTTAATATGTAAGTAACAACAAAAGAGTGCTAAAATGGGCAATTTTGTACCCTTTTTAAAACTTTTTCCATAACTTTTGTCAACATATCTTGTGTTCCTTAGTTTGCATCCTTAAGTTGGATATGGTTAGAGGCTTATTTATAGAAAGCTTTTTCTTTAACAATTCCCATAAAAAAATATCTGGAGCCGTCAAATAAGGAGATCTGATGCCACAGAATTCTAATTGCTTATTGTCTATAAGCAGCAAGTCATAAACAATTTACAATATTTTCAGCGCTTCGCACTATTCTTGGATCTCTAATGCGGGACCTATCTCCAGCAGTTCCAAATTTTTGAAATTACGTGAATAAACGATACATTGCCATTTTATGAAGAGCAAGATGACTAATATGTTTACGAATAAAATTTACGTTGAGTTGAGAATCGTTGTTTTTTTAATGTAAATTACATCAATTTCAAAAGGTTTCTTAGCGTGTATTTATCTATAATAAAACTTGCATGTCTGCACTACCCAATAGACAAACCCAAACTTGACCAAATATCACAAAAAAAATGGCATTAAGACAAAATATTAGAGTGATACTTGCCGCACCCTTTATTTTATCATTGGGGTTACAAAAAACAAATTATTGATCATTTATCACGATGTTGCTTGATAGTTATCGAAACGTGTGTGGGGTGATTACAAAAATTGTTTTTCTGAAAAGTTATTATCTAATGAATAAAATTAATATTATATATTTATTATAATTACATTTTAGTTTCAATAATATTTTCTAACTAAAATTATATGAAATTGACAGAAATTGATTATAGAACAATATACTTCATTTTATGATGTTTACAATGAATACATCGATGCCCAGGTCACCAACGTTATTCGTATGGGAGTTTTATTAATTTAATTTTCACACTTTGTTACCCTTTAGGTTTATCATTTAATTAATCTGATAAAGTTGGTCCCTACGAAAATGCTTATTAAATATTTTAATATTTTTTCGTCTAATTTATGTGTTCGTTGATATAAAAAAAACAAATAAAAAACAAGATTTATTCATTTTAATTATTAAATAGTTTTTATGTAAAAAATATTAGAATAACAAGGCAACATTTCAGTTCATTTTCGTACATTAGTAGTTGATTTAAATTTCATTACCTAATTTGGTTTAATTTTCGTCATATTTGTGATGGTTTGGATTTGGCAGTTATGTAATGCAGACGTTCAAGTTTAATTATGAAGAAATACTAGGTATGTAAACATGAAACCGGAATTTTTCAAAAGAAAATACACGTTAATTGTATGAAAATTATTAGGAATATTTTATTCGCAGTTGTTTCCCATCGCTAGCGATATATTTTTTCCACCTATCTGATAATTTGCATATGCCACGCCAATAAAACTGTTGCTATTTTGAGGTTAACCAGTCATCGAGCAATTTTCGTACATTTACGTAAGAAGTGAAGCACTGCTCAGCAAGTGCGTGCCCCATCGATGCAAATAAGTAGTAAATGGACGGAGCCAAGTTTGATGAGTAAGGCGCATGTAAAAGTATTTCGCAACTAAGCGCTTCATCAATCGCAGTTTTGAAGTACGATGGTGCATTATCATAAAGCCATATCACTTTGAGTTGCTTTATGTAATATTATGGTCGTTTTATTATGGTCGTTATCAGTCTTAACAGTTTCGCCAAGTTTTAGCACCTCATTATAGATCACACCCTTCTGATCCCACCAAACACAGAGCTCTGACTTACGTCAATAGCGATTTGGAGTTACCTGGAGTTCGTCTGGACTTACCCATGATTTTTTACGCTTAGGATTCTCCAAATATATCCACTTTTCATCGCCAGTCACAATTCGATAGAGAAATTACTTTATTTTGTATCTGGCGAACAGCATTTTGCAAATGTGTTTTGATTTTCCTGCTGTCTTTCATTTGATTTACATGGAGCCCATTTTCCCTTCTTCTGGATCTTTCACATGCCTTTCAAACGTATAGAGACGGCATTTCATGTCACATTTAATTGATCTGCGAGTTGTTGTTGCATTTGAGCATTATCCTCATCCAACAATGCTTGCAATTCGCTGTCTTCAAACTTTTTGGATGGTCTTCTTCGTTCTTCATTTCTCACGTCAAAATCGCAACATATGAATTTTTTAAACCACTCAAAGCACTCTGATTTAGCAAGAGCATGTTTACCATAAGCTTCGACAAGCATTTAATGCGATTCTGTACCAGTTTTCTTCAAACGGTAACAGAAAATCACTGCTGTTGGCAGATCGCAGTTTCCTGGCCCAAAATTCGACATAATCTACGTTATTACAAACTATGCTGTTGTGTGAAACTTGTAATATTGAGTTGAAAATCTTTGTCAGATATCAACAAGGAAATGGCACCGATAACGCGGTTTGACGGTAACTACATTAACAGCTAGGGCCAACTATGGGTAAATTCCGGTTTCATATTTACAGACCAAGTATATACAAAAAAAACATAGTAAACATGTAATTTGCATTAAAAAATCATTATTGTAAATCAACGTGAATTTAGGTCAAAATCGTTCGAGGTGCCGAAGGATAAAACGTAAATTTATCGTTGATTCAACTAATTTAAAGAATTTGGAACAGTTAGGGATAGGCTCCGTAGCAGAGGTCCAGAAAAAACGCGAAGCGTTGAAAATATTGCACGTGTGGGGCAAAATGTCGAGGAGTCTCCAGAAATGTCATTTCGACTACGTGGTGTACTATTAGGAGCCTCTCAACGCAATTTACGTCGAATTTTGACAAGTGACTTGCACACGGTTTCCTCTAAGATTAAAATTGTTTTGCATACAGACAGTAATTAGTGATTCGAATACTGTAATGCCATCATATACCACTTCTCTCAGATGTTTCCTCTTTTCACAATTTTGATTAAAAATTAATAATGAGCGATGAAGCTTATTTTCATTTAAGTGGTGAATTACATAAACAGAATAGATGTTTCATGGCAAGAGAGAATCACCGCCACATATCAAACACCATTACATCTAGTTAAAGTTAAAGTATGGTGCGGTATTCATGCTCAATTTTTCTTCTGTTTGTGGAATGGCTTTTCCAAGTTAAAAGCAGTGTATAATTAATAAGGCAAATTAGCTGTTTTCGATGATAGCCAAAATATTGAACTGCTCTTAAAAAGTGTCAAAACAAGACTGAACATCCTATCGGCTTGAAATTCAGCTTTACTAAGGGAAGTTGCTTTTCACGTATACAATCAACTTTGCGATCACAGCACTATCTATCGGGCGTTTAGCTGATTTTCCACGTATATACCCACTAATTAACAGAGTGTTATATTCTTGTATTTCAAACAATGCGCTTTTATATTTGGAAAGCTTCCATGTACACAATAAAATAATTATAATAAATGTGGTTTTAAATCTAGCCATTTGTTTATGGAATATTATACATTTGATGTTATTAAAGTTACAGTAATTCTATTACCGTTTCTTACCTTTCACAAAATGGTGAATATACGAGATCACCTTTGGTCGTTGGCCTAAAACATGGACTGGCAAAAAGTTAACAGTCAACAACTCGTAGAGATATATTCCTTTTTTATAATGTGCCCACTAGAGGGACAAGAACACTCGATGAAAATAGTAACGAATGATTCTTCGGACGCTAGTATTTGAGAATTATACGAGCGTGTCTGCATCGATGTTTAAAGTTTATATAGTAGTCTTCATAGATCATCATCTCTTTTGCGATTAGTACATACAGCGTCGTCGCCATGGTATGTGATAGCGACTTTTTATTGTCCATTTTATAGACTTTTCCTTGTTTTTCTTCTATGGTTTCTTCATTACGAAATGAACACGAATTAGCTCACTGAATCACCACGTCTTATGCCTGTCTTGATTTCAAATGGGTTGTCTTCACTTGTTATGACTTTCGTTGTGTTGTCTATATTAAAATTTTGTAATGTATGTACGAGCTCGTTTTCTACATGTTCTTGTTTTAGTATTGTCAAGATGTCTGTTTTTCTTTATATATCAAATGCCTTTGTTAAATATACAAAGTACCTGTATGTATTAAATTAGACTGTTTTTTTAACGATTTATTTTGTCATAGATATGCCATCAATCTGACTTCAACACTCTCAAGCCTTATAGTTCTTTCCGGATAGTTTTAATTTTGAATTTGGGATGGATGTGAAACTTGAGTTGTTCTTGAAATTTTCAAATAATATAGTCAAATTATTTCATATTTACACAAATTGACTAAAATGAAAAATAAAAAATCTGTCAAACTAGATAAACACTTTTTTTATAAAAATGGTTCAGGTAAATAGTGTCTTCTTTTACTTCACTTAACTTTTTCAGATAACATAAAAAAGAAATAAAGATGCTTTAGAGTGGAATGTTCAATATGAGTTAATACTCTCGAGAGGGTAATAGAGAAAGTTATGTTATTATATAAGTTTTCTTTGTGAATTACCGACAACGATATGGGGAAAGTGAGCTAACTTAAGCGGAAAAAACTTTTCTCTCGTAAAGCAAAACTTTAGTCGATCGAGTTTTCCGATGTGACGGGTCTGTCGAGACACACGATCATGACCGAAACCTTATATAACCCGTCAAAATAACGTGGCAGTATTTGACGATGCCGAAATAAAAGTTAAATTGATTGTAAAATTGCTGATAAGATTCACCGAATAAAAAATTACGGCGTGCGTGGAGCGAGATCGGGGTCCGGGACGTGTTTTATGAAGTGGATCCATGGCACTCTAGCGGCAATAATTTCGACTGCGACCATTTTAGCTCAATGGTTTGAGACAAGGCGATACGGCGAAAAGGGTGACATTATTTCGGAAGTGCCATTCGTTGTTTCGAGTCGGAGAATTAACGCGCCGATAATATTTCAGGCGCGTAGAAAAAGCCATTCGCCAAACGGACGTTGGTGCGATGAATGAAACTATCGCTCCAGTTCGGTTGGCTGGGTGGATATTGTTAAGCGAAAATGAAGAGACCTGTAGTTAGAGCTTTTCGGATAGTTCATATAAATTTATATTTCTATTTGGCGACATTCACGATTTACATATGTTAAGTTTAATACGGATTACTAATAAACCAAGAAAAAACGAACAAAATGACATGGTCAGGCAAGGAATACAAGACAGGTGGATATTTAACAATAACAATAGAAAGAGGGGAAGCATATAAGTTTAAAGAAATGGAACATTTCAGACAACTGGGCACAGTATCTCATAGGAAACTGAACGAAAGGGAAACAATACAAGAAAGGATCTGTTGGTATCTCGCAATCTAAAGATAAGAATCTATAAAGCACTTATAAGACCAATAGTTACATTTTCAAGTAGATTTGCGGACACTAGGAGGATTATGGATACTGGGGGTAGCGGAGAAGATAATGTTGAGAGTATGGGAGAGAAAGGTTTTTAAAAAGATATTTGCAGGTAGAAGAGTTGAAGACGGATGGGAGAGGCGAATAAAACAATGAGGAAATAGAGTTGAGAGAGCTTTTTAAGGAACCAGATATGATAGGAATTGTGAAATTCCAAAAACTGAGATGGCTAGGATATATTAATATTCTAAGAATGCAGAAAGATTGAATACCAAAAAATTAGTGGAAAGTAGCATAAGAGCCAAGAAAAGGTAACGTAGGCCAACATCAAGATGAGGAAAGACACAGAGAGGGATCTTCTTTAATTTTATAATACTTTGAATAAATCACTACTTAAGATACCCTAAACCGAGTATGTGGGAATAAGTATTTGCACTCCGCTATTTTTTTTTCATCTGTGAGGTATAGTTCAATATCAAAGTTATAATTTTGAATCGGGATGGATACATCATTATTAACTTTCATAATACTGATTTTGACTTACCTGAAGAATAATGCTTGCACCGGTTATATTAGCGAACCAGCTCTCGATTTTTAAAGAACTTCGCAGGGATCATGTTTCGTTATGCGACGATTTTTACTTTCGTTCTACGGCCAAAATACCAATTCAATCAACAGTCAGTCTAGGAAGTGTAGTCAGTGCCTGCAAAATCAAAATAGACAGCAATAAATATAACTCTAAAACTATATCTTTGTTTTTCCATTAATCATATTTCACATTCCAGAGGTATTTGCCGTTTAAAATATTTTCTGGTAAATTTAGTTTTAAATTAATGTTGGTAGATTTACATTATTATTAACTATTCTTCAAATTTGAGGATGGAGTGAAAAGTCAGATACTTTTTAATTGCATTTCTGAAATGTAGCTTTCTTTCTAGTAAAGCTCCATCATTTTTAAGGCAATATGGAATTTTCAAGGCATTATCTTCATCGACTATTTGTAAAAAGGGAAAGACAATCACAGTAAAGCATTATGCTACATTACCGCTCAAAAGGTGCTGTTTTATCATATTAAATCCTACTCTCCAACTTCTTTCTCTTTCTTAACACAAACAACTGCTTGTGTAGAAAGAAATTCAAATGACACGACAAGTTGTACTTTTTGGAAATTTTTACAGTTTTAAAGTAGTGTTTGAGAAGGTAAAATCATTTTACGAAACTATAGTCACACAAATTTAAAAATAAGAGTGATAGATAATAAAGTATAAACTTGTTTTATTCGATTTAAAAAATGAACTATCACAAACTAACGAACAAATCAATCTATAAATCAACGAATAATTTTGATGAGCAAGAGTAAGCTCGGCTTGTTCACGTAGACTTTTAAAATTAGGCAAACAAATGCTAAATGTTTTATACCAAGCATATGTTGTATATCAATCAGCTTTTTGCATTCTAGGAGATCAAAATATGAAACACGATACAAATGTGTATTTTAATCGCCAATTTTTGACGTTTAATAAACACAATACCATCACCACAATATTTAAAGTAAATGACAAATCGAGTACCATTTTTCAATAATACATTTTTGAGCTTTCCAATACACACACAGATATATACAGCAGCTTTTTTAGAAACTTTTTTATTGGTTATAATAAACTTTGTTAAAATATTTTCATTCTTACTATATTCAATTACGAAAATGTAATGTATATTGTGCCTTTGTAGGAAAATATTGATGATATGTCGCTATTTTATTGTAGAGTGATATTATTACAGACTAAACAAACACTCGTTGTTTATTGCAAACAATGTCAAGCTATATCAAAATCAAATTCACCAAAAACAAATATTTTTTTCCATGGGGATAATATATTAACATATAACTCAAAACAATTTTATCAAATATGTTAATAAAGCTCTTGGTATTGTTACTGTTTTGTTTTTATGAAAAAATATTTCTTATCATAAGAATAACATAAGCTGGATTATCTTGAAAAATTTTTGACCTAATATAAAATCGGTGTACACAATACGTATGAGAAAGATATTTCGGGCGTTTTTCAACAAAATCTTTAAAAAGGTTAATATAGTTACATAATGAAGGGCTTTGATGCTTTTGAAAAGAAAATCATTTTCTTGTCGTGCTAGCCGCTCGTTGATAGCAGTGATTATATCTTTGTGGATAGGAAAATAAATTTCTCGTAATTATTTATTCAGTTTAGGGTGTAAAAAATAATCGCTGCCAGCCAAATCTTGAGCAGATTTAGTGGACATTGAAACATTGTTTTTATTTAATTGCTGCAAAAAAATTGTTGAAAGATTGTCAAAATATTGGTAAAAATATCCTTCAAAGTTCTAAAAAATTATCAACTGAAAAAATTATTTGAAATTTCTGTGTAGATGGTGAGTCCTTATGTTGCCCTTCTACAATTCGTACTTCATATACATGATATGAAAGGGTAAAATCAACTACTAATGGATGCGGTCCAAAAATGGGCAATTTTCCATCTTATATTTCTCACTCGTCTATCAGCTTGTGGTAAAACGACTAGCTTTACTGTATTTGCAGCATCATAATATATGTAACTCTGAATCACTGGAAGCACGTACAACATGCCTTCACAGTTAAGGCATATTTTAAAGCTAATGCTTTAACATTGTAATCATATCTTTTAGCATTATTGGTCCTTAGTTTTTTTGGTGATGCCAATGAAAATGTTACAACAGTCGGCTGAAATAATAGGTTTCCTATTTTTAATGATGGTATAGGGTTTCCGCAAAATGGGTCAGGTTAATATTAACGGCGATAAACGCCACTTTACACTTGTTTCCCATATCATATAATCCATCTCCAGATACGGAAATATTCCTTGGTCAAAAAGATCGCCATATGTAACGGCATGCGATTCTAATTTCATGGGATATTTCAAGAGGAAGGTCTACATTGTCACATAATAATGCGAGTATGTATCAGAGGCGGCTCTTGAGGGAAGGCGTTGAGGCGCCGCCCCTCCAGCATATATCACAGTAAACAATTTTTCAGATTAAATCATCATATTTTATTTCCGTTCAGTTTCTTTCCTTTAACTCATTTTAAGATATTATTAAAAATTAAAATCTTCAAATGTAGAAGAACGTCTGTCGACCCATTACACCAAATAATGTGGATAAAAAATCCATCCTCTCGCCACAATTCTTACATCATTGGTCGGACGTTTACCTTCAGCGACCGTACGCTACGTCGTCTTATCTCGTCGTTGGCGTAATATGATTTGTAGCTTGCCAGAATTCGGCGGTTTAACTGCTTTCTAAAACATGCGATTTGGACGTAGATTCCCTGCGACCGAGCGTACCGGTAATTAGTTTTCAACGCTGGTTTGACGGGTACGGAGCCGTCGCGTATTTCGTTCTCCTCGCGAATACTTGTATTGATTTGGGATTTGCTACGTGTGTACACACTGAATAGTACTTTTATCTACATTAAAAAATATTTTAAAATTTATTAAAAAAATTCTGGTTCACCTCTTCTATAGGGTTTCAATAGCACGAAAAGTAAAAAGGAGGAAGGGGAAAGCAAAAAAAAATCTTCAGCAGCATTATTTGCTTCTAGGCTACGGTTTTTACAGTGGGAGATTAAAAACCCACGAGCCACCACTGTTATGTATTACTTTTTACTACCAAACCTTTTTTTTGTGATATTTGTGACAGTTTGGATTTGACATATTATGTAGTGTACCCATGCGAGTTTTATAATACCCGATATATATTTTTTAAACACTATGGATTTAATTTAATAAAACTCAACCAATATAAAATAAACGGTTGAAGTGTTGAAGCTTAATAGTGCACATCAAATATGAAGCATATTATCGTACCTGATTTTCTTCTGATAAGTGCTTCGGAACTGACATCTTAAACGAATATTTAACATAATTATTTTGATTATTTAAAGTAATTAGTTTAAATAACCAAAATAATATGAAATTTCATAATGATTGATATTCATAATTCTTCTATTCCTAATTTAATTTATACCGCATCCATTTTTACTTTTGTATTAAGTCTTTTAAGTTCTTAATTTGGTTTCCGTTAAAAGTATTGTCATTATATTATTATTTTTTTTCCTTTATTAGGGTTTTTCGCTACTATCTAAAATTTATCATGAAAATCTATTGTTGTCAATGTAAGTATCGTTGACATACACAAAAAAAATATATTTACTTTCACTCGTTACTTTATATATTACAAATTAATATAATTTATTTTTTAGTTTAGTTTTGAAAACGGGCGGAGAGTGCTCTTAGAAACGTTAACGTTAAAAGTTTGTAAAGTTTTTTATAACATTTTTATATCTTCAAAATTTTGTTCGTTATGCAAATTTATTACAAAAAAAGAATCACTGAGAAATTTGTCTCCGTTTGGTTTTTTGTTTTTACCCAGTGATTCTTTCTTTACATAAGAACAGGCATTTTTGATATTTTTTGAGTTTTAGATAGTGGCGAAAAGCCCAAATATAGGAAAAAAATATATGAACACATTAGTTACTCCTAAACCATCTAGTATAGCGATCAACATTTCTGGAAACCTCTCGTGTTCTAAACTTGTCTCATAATTTGCGAACTATCCCATTTGAATTTGGTAAAGTTTCTAAAAGCGGCCGCATCTTTAGAAATATTACAACAATGATTTGATTCAATCAGTATTGCCAAATTTGTGTCGATTTTTTTTGTATATTTAGAGGAGATTTTTTCATGGATATTTTGTCAAGTTCTCTTCACATTTTTCACCAACGTAAAGAATTTTTTTTTGTCACAGATATTTATAAAATCTTGACAAAAAGTTTATAAATGTTATTCTAATTTTTTTTAATATGAAAGATGTAAAAATCAAATACCTTTTTCCTTCCTGCTTTCTTTCTTTCTTGTTATTATCAAAAATCACCTGTGTTTCCTAAAGCTTGATGTTTCGATTACTTTATTTGCGGATTATACTAAAAAGCAATTTCTGCACCATTTAGTTTTATATTTATTATTATGGGGTCGTAAAAGAGAAAAAGAGCCAATAAGAATATAAGAAGTTTCAAGCAGTCCTCCCATATCTACCTATAAAAACTTATTTCGAACAACTTGGTCAATTGAAAAATTTTCCGACGGCAGTATATAGATTACACAAGGGAAGATTTTTATATCGAATAACATTTTATGTGTATTTCGTTTTTTACTTCATCGTTTTGCTTTAATAGTTTTGTTTCTTTTAATAAGTCTTATTTTACAACACGTTGACACGTTACATCCGTTTCAAGTTAACATGTACCATTTTGAACTTCTTATAACTTTTTGAAAAACATGGGAACTTGACTAGAAATACCATTGAGCAACTTGTTCCGAGCTAAAGTCGTTGCCGCCTATGCAGTATAACTGAATTCCTAACAAGTTCAGAAAAGTGGTGAGAACTTCGGCTTCTTTGATTTTATAAAAACCAAATTTACCGCTACATCCGACAGGTAATATATTTGATAATTCAAGTGTATAGAATGTGCAGGGAATTTATTGGAAACCATGTATAACAGGTCGTTATTTGTGTTTTATCGCTTTCTGTCTAGTTTCGTCTTGTTTCCTTACATGTTCATTTTATTTCTAGATAAATGATTACTGGTATTGCAAGTAGACTTAAATGGTTGGCTTTCGTATTGTAATATGTTTTAAAGTACATTTGCGGGGAAAATATTTAATATTTAAATACACGGTGTCCCTTAAAAAAGGTGACTTATACAAAATTAAATATTGGATGTACCAAACTGAATGCCGGATTTAAATTGGATATAAAACTACTTTATTATTGATTTGATGATTAAATTTTTCTCAGCATTAACTTACTCTATGATTAAATTTGAAAAATTATATCGGACAATATATCTGGTCTTCGACATCAAATCAAATTCATTCATAATAAGTCAGATTTCGTTTTTGAGTCTATGCTAGAAATCCACCGTTTGTGGATTGTCATCGACTTTAGATTTCAAGTAATCCCACATAAAAATGTCGCACGATGTTAGATCATAAGATCTTGCTGGTCAATTGTTAGTAAGTCAGCATTTCGTGAAATACACGACCAGGAAATTGTTGGTGCTGTAAATTAATTGTTATTCGAGTTGTGTGATAGGTGGCGCTATCTTACTAGAACCACATTTGTTCAAGATCCACATTGTCCAGTTGATGTCAAAAAACTCCATTATCATGTTTACAAAAAAAAAAAAAACTTATTATGCCGTCTGCTAAAAATGCCCATCATACAGTAACTCAATTGAGGTGCATTTCCTTGGGGTTAATAACGGAAGGATTTTCCGAGCCCTATATATGATAATTTTCTTGTGGGCAAAACCTACATGTAGAAAATTGGGCTCATCGCTGAAGATAATTTTTCGATCACATTGAAAGTCCACTTCATGATGCTTTCAAAACCATGAAACCAGGCCAAATGTTATCGGTTAGAATGATTAGAATGCTCTAACATTTGCGTAAGTTAAATTTTGTAGTTCATGAAGGTGGAGGTCTTTAGTGAGTATTTTCTGAAAAGTTTTTCGGAATGCTTAATTGTTGCGCTCGATACTGAATTGATGTTCTCGGATTTAGAATGATACTTTCACTAACCATCGCATCTATTAACGATCAAGTTTCACAGTTTAAGATTTGTGTATTTTTCGACCAAGTTTTCATATTGTCTCTGCTATGTATATATATATATATATATATATATATATATATATATATATATATATATATATGTATATATATATATATATATATATATATATATATATATATATATATATATATATGTATATATATATATATATATATATATATATATATATATATATATATATATATATATATATATATATATATATATATATATATATATATACATATATATATATGTATATATATATATATATATATATATATATATATATATATATATATATATATATATATATATATATATATATATATATATATATATATATATATATATATAATATGGTATGGTGGCCAGAAAAATAGAACCGTTATAATAAAAGACACTATTTGCCAAATAATATAAAGATATTACAAAAAAGAGAAAATACAATATCAACATTAGTTTTAAAAAATACATTAAACATAATATTTAGCAAAAATTTAGAAAAAAGAACATAAAAATGTGGTCATAAAAATAGAGTCAACCAAGAAATAAGCAGAATACAAACTAGTTAACAGTTAATAAAAGCTCTAAATAACACAGGCATTTTAACATTTAAAACTTAATTTTATGATCTTTGCATTTTTATTTCCGCGCATTGTTTGGGCACGGCATTATTGAGGTAAGTCCACAAGTTCTCAATGGGATTGAGATCCGATGATTGGGAAAGCAACGGCAGTAAATCCACTTTATTGTCACTAAGAAATTGTTTCGTTTTCCTAGCAGTATGTTACGGATAATTATCGTAGTGATATTTCCATACCCGCAGCATATTTTCTTTTACAAAAGGCAGCAAAGGCAAGGAGCTCCGGAAGAATGTGGATGTACTGATTTTGTTCCACGTTTTTTAATTTAATTCAGTAAATTGGTCCTACACCATACCATGAAAAAACTCGTCACAGCTTTATATTACCCCCTACATGCTTTAGAGTTTTAGTAGTATGTTTCTTGGTTGGGTGGTATTATAACATATCGCCTACTATCAGAACTTATTAAATTTATTTTTGTTTCATCGCTCCATAAAATATTGTGCCATTTCTTGATTCCCTGTTCACCATACTAATTTAACTGATCGTTGACAAATTTTAAACGTTATTTTACATTCTTAGCGGATAACAAAGGGCCTTTTCTGGTTAGTCTACCGTGTAAGTTACTTGCCTGAAGCCTCCTTCAAACTGTTTTGAACTTATTTCTAACCCCAGTTTACTTTTAATTTCTGTAGACGATTTAACTGGGTCGTTTTTTGAAATTTGGACAATCTGCCTGTCAGTATGAGGTGTTATTTTTCTTCTATCTCCACGGTTTTCGTGAACTGGTTGTTTTCCTAGGGCATTTCCACCATTTTTTTTTCAACGACCGTCGATTCTTGCAATTTCCCTTACTGATTTTATTCCTTTCCGAAATTTTGAAATCTGCACTCTTTTAGCAGCTGTACAATGGACGCTACGACCCATTTCTAACAAAATTATTATTTGATCAAGTTTGTTTTCAGTTAACTTCAACGCTTAAAATAAACAAAACCTGTCGATCAATTAATAGCAGAACGTGTTACATTTTTGTTATATATTTATATTATACATTTATTGTACTAATTACGTATGTTATTATAACTTATTTGCCAAACAGTGTCTTTTATTGTAACGACTGTATTTGTCTGGCCACCACTATATATATATATATATATATATATATATATATATATATATATATATATATATATATATATATATATATATATATATATATATATATATATACATATATATATATATATATATATATATATATATATATATATATATATATATAAATCAGAGAGTTTTCTTGTTTCTCAACAAAAATCCAAAAATCTTTTGGACCTCGTACATAAAAATTGTTTAACGATTACTAAAACAAAAACACATAAAGCATCTTTGCTGCTGACCCATAAATAGAGCCTCGGCAAAATATGGAGAAAGATTTATTATTAAACGGTGAAAAATGCCAGGCCTAGTATTCGATACAAATTGCCGATTGGTCTCGGACAGAATCGCTATCAGTACCTGATACCCGGCTGGCAGTTGGCTAAAAATGAGTTTTAGTCGCTCTCTAATGCTAAAAATGCGATTGGGGGAACCGAAGATTAATTTAACACGATAACAAAAGGAATTTTGTTGTTTTCGTAGGAAAAACCCGTGATTTTTATCATATAGTATATGGTAGGGGAAACAGTAATCTCTGCTGGATGTTCGTAATTTTTTTTCGGAGATTTTCCGATGTTATCGCTTTGTTTTCTGACCAGGAATTTAATTAAAATAAATTAAAACCTAAAATCGGATCAGATTTTAACCACCGGATTTAACCGAGAAAGGAATTAATTATCCAATTAATATTTTGGCAAATTGTAACACAAAATATATGATTTTCATATTGGTTTATTATTAATTAATTGTTTTTTTTTGTTTTAGTTGAGAATCAATTTTATTATTATACACTTGAATATATTTTTCGTAACGGTGGTCGGTTAAATTTAGTTAGATCAAAATTATTTAAGATTATGAATGAATTTTTATAATATATAATTTCGGATCAGTAGGAGGTGTTCAGTACAGATATGTGGTTTCAACAAGATGGAGCCATTGGTCATGCGGCCAGGGTTTACATGAATATTGTTTGAGTATTGCATGAGTATGCATGCAATATATGCATGAGTATTGTATTCCCTAATCGAGCAATTTTTAGCTTTAACTTGGCTTTCAACTTGGTCATCGAAACTCCTCATATGTGATTTTTATCTTTGTGGATTCTTGAAATCATGCGTGCATGGATCCTCACCCCCTGGAAGAACTGAATACCGCTATATGTGCCTGAATTGAAAAAATCGATGAAGAAATATTAGGAATAGTAAAGGCAAATATTCGAGAATAACAATGGAACGAGTATGTATTATATTTTCCCTATGTTGGCCACTTGCCACATGAGAGTCCACATATTTAATAAACGAAAACTAATACTGAAGCTCAAAAACTAGTAAGGATTTTTTTGAAAAGTCTTACTTATTTCTATAGAATATACTTTTATTATACAGAGTGGTACTTAAACCTATATGAATATATGGATATTTAGTTATATGGCAGTGATAGTAAATTAAAAGTTTCAATAGAAGGCATCACGAAATACATAATATCGTCAACACTCCGAAATACAAAACTAATGGGATTACATCATGACTTAAATATAAGTTATGTTTGTGAAGAATTTAAAGTTAACTTAACCAAACCTAAAGCGATTGGGGACTTATATAAAAACAAGCAAGCTAACTTGCTGGATAACATGAAGGAAGTACGACGACTGAACAAATATAAACCCCTTGACTTTGACGTTTATAGTTATTCTATAGAATTTGGCAACATTCTATTAGTACTATCTAAGTATGTTTGTATAAGGATACACCGACATTGATCAATAATAGGCCCTTGTGTTATGTTCAAGATTTCCAATTTGCTTATTGTTTGCTTCTTGCTTAAGGTTAACAAAGTTACTTACTCCCTGTATTCGGTCCTCAGATGTAAACTTATTCAAAGGAAAACTAAAGTTAAGAACCGTAAAATACTCATTTGGTCATTGCACGCAAAAGAAAGCCGAAAAGATGCCGGTAGTATTTGAAAGAAGAGTACTGTAAGGAGAATTTTTGATGCTTTGAATGATAATGGATGGCAATTATACAAAGATGTCCATATTGTAGGCTATGTGAGAGGTCGGCGAACCAGATGGTCGGGACACGTGGCGAGAATACCAAAAAAAAAACGATTACCAAGGAAAATCATGGAGGGACGAATAAGGGATAACAGAAAAAGAGGGAAGGGCAATGTAAGGAGAGATGCCGAAGAACTACTGCACATTAAAAACCAGCGTGTGGTTGTAGAGCAATTCGGTTGGAAGTTGAAGGAAGTCAAGGCTTAGTGATGTGTTGTAGTGTGGTAGGAAGAAAAAGAAACAACGCAACCTTTATCATGTATAGACCAAAAGTTCGGTTTCTTTGTAGACCATCTGTATATCTTGTTTTTCTTCAACAAATTTTTATATTTGTTAATGTTGTGAAATATTTATTTCCAAGTAAATCCCTCTACAATTTAATCTCGAAAATTTTTAGTATTAAAGAGTTTTTAATTCAACCAGCTAGTTGGATATACGAGAACATAAACTTAATGGCTATTTAGATATTATAAGCTAGAGATTTAAGATGAAATTATATATTATTAAATTATACTCCTACACTAACACAACGCCAAAACAAACCTTATCATGTTGGTATTATTTACAATGGATCAAATTTCAATTTATGAATAATCTAACCCTTCTAGTTACTGAGAACATTATTAACCTAAACTATTTTGTATAATAGGCAAATATCGATGTAATAAAATTGAACCAGCAAAACTTACTGATGTTCAGACTCCTTAATAATATTCCTAAAAATCATTATTTAAATGGATAATTTTTGTCGTGATGGTACAGCTCACGAAAGAACTAACGACAAAGCATCTGTATTCGAAGGAGTTTCGTTTAAACCCTCATCATGAGACGAATTTAACTATCTAGAATATCTTCAACTTCGGCATTGATAAACTAGTTTCCAACTTTGTTAAATAAGAGGGCGAAGTACGATAGGGGACTCGTATCTGCGGCATTTCTTTGTTTTCGTGGAACTTTTCAGTCATAACTGTTATTTGGGATAATTAAGGCTAAAAATGATGGTTGGCGTAATAGAGAGTGCTTTCGCTGACAGTTTCAATTATAGCTTGTTCTATATTATTATGTCGTTGAATCAATTTTCCTATCTTAACTGTAAAAGTTAGTTTAGCAATCACTACAATTACAATAGTGATTTTATCCAAAGAGAAATTGTTAGATCCAGTAATATGATTTATGTACCTTAAGGAAAATATATTTACGTTAGTCGTTATGCAATTTATAATGTTTGATATATTGGTACATTGAAGTGGTACTTCAATTCGTATAGCTGGCTGTTTTATTTCCATTTTTGCCTTCATTATTATAGAATTTTCAATTGTTCTCTTAGGAATTTAAGAATTTTAAAAAATAAGGAGTTTTTTAGATGTTTTTAAGAATCTGTTCAATCTACTTGAATGTTATTGCCGTTGTTATTTTTTTTATTACACCATGCTCATCATATCGTCTTGTGTAGTTGCATTCTGGTACTGCCACTGCTCTTACGTTTCTCATTGTGTCTGTTAATTTCTTAAATATCTGGCGCCTTTTTCTAACTGTTTTCTGCATGTTTACAACATTTTCCAGCTCAACTCGATTATCAAATCCATAGTCATTTTTGTTAAATGCGGCCGTATATTGTCTTGAAACAAAATACACCCCCTTCTTCCCTTATAGGTACAAGGGGTTTTCCTCCAGACAGTCACTAGTACCAATTAATTGCTGCTGGTAACAGTCAGCAGTGACGGTTTGACCAGATTGAAGCAACTCATATTGCACGACACCTCTCTGATCCATGGTCAACCATAATTAAAATTTCAACTTAGATTACTATCTTATGTAGGAAGTTCATTTTATTGATTCTGAAGAGTAATGACCCAACAGCATCGAAATCACAGACGAAAAAGTTTCATGAAAAATTTAACATATAACATTAACAGATTCAGTTTATCAATTTCACCTAAAATTTATTTAGTTTTCTACCTTCTATAAAATATTTCTTTAATTCTAAATATTTTACCAGAACAATTGAATCTGTTCATGTTGTACGCGTTATCCGCATATTAATTGCCATTAATAATCATTTATGATTCTATGCTATTTTTCGAAACTAGAAACAATAAATATACAAATTAGCTCAATGATTCTAGTACGTACTTGGTATCAACGTTTATTGAAACTCCTGAAATTATTAAAACACTTGACAAGTTGCGTGCACAAATCTTACAAATTCCTGATTTAATTTTGATGCCTTATTTTAAGAATGTTTCAGTATTATATCTCAATAAAAAACAAATAAGGATGATGAAATATACGTCATGTCACAAAGTAACTACGGAGCTTTTATGAGTAAATCATTAGTTTGCGGAATGTTTCTACTCGACAAAAGTACTTTTTACATCAGAATCTTGTCGCCAGACCTCCTGACAGTTTTTCCATTAATACGACATTTTATGCGGCAAAACCTACAAAAGCAGGAAGCAGTCAAAAGCCGAAGCTAATGCTCCCATGTAAAAGGACCTTTTTTGCATGGACACATCGAGACACTTTGTCAAACATCGGACATCTCCGGGAAACAAAAATTGAAATTGCAATTTTCGTTTTTTGCCGGCGGGGCCATTCGTAACCGGGGAAAAGTTCATTTATTATCTGGATCTTTTGTTCCTGAAAACTTTTTAGGGACTTTATCTCGATCCAGAGGGGACCTCATAAGGAATCTATTAATATAAATCTCCGTGCAGACGATTGAGCCCCCCTTACTTTTGATTTTAAAATCGTTTAAATGCGACTTTGAAAAGGGTAATAATTTGTTTGGGAAAATTTGCCTGGAGCGATAGTCATTACATGATGTGAATTGTAATTTACGGATGAAATTTTGCGGTGTTGTCAGTTGTATAGTTTGGCCTTGTTAGTTTTCTTTATATATAATAAAAAAGATGGTTTATTAATATTTACCGTTAATTGCCCATGAAACATATATTACAGTGTCATACATATATTCTGCTCTTATCATTAATCCCCTTTTTCAACAATATATTGCTCTCTTAGATATAACTGGGCAAGATTGTGTAATAGTATTCATTGAATGAGGCTGAATTATATTTTATTTGTATTAGAATTTATCTAATGGTGCATTTCTAGTGGTTAGGTTCTAAATTGTGCATTGGTTTATTACTCATTGGTTGTCGTAGAAATGTATCTCTGTCTTAATCAAATATTTTGTGCCACTCGATTGGAAATTAAATACTGGTCCTTAAGATGTAGTGATCACTGAGACACCTTGACATTTCGAAGACATTTTTAACAATTGTATTACTTCTTATAACTAACTAGACATGATTTTTTGTTAAACTTTTATTTATGAGTAGATGGTACACTGCATTTTTATATGATTTTATTTATTATTTCTATACGGCTTTTTAAGAAAGGCATTTTGGTAAAAAGATAGAGCATTGTTTGATTTTGTGACTCTTTGTTTTATCGAATATTTTCACGGATGGTCGAGAATATGAGTAAATCATTCCGGATATTAATCAATTCGTTCTATGAAAAGTTTTCAGGAAGTCAACGATACTTGAGAATGTCAAATGGAATTTTGGGAAAACGTCGTAACCCTTCACAGAATGAACGGATCGATACCCGGAATGATTTAGAAACGTCACCTACATCCATGAAAATATTCGATGTTTTCAATTCTGGGATGACCGAAAACACGATAAACTGATCACATCATCAAATATATTGACCCGAATGGTAAAGGGGTACTCAGAAATGCGCGCGTTTGAAGCACGCTGAAAATGCCTTCAGCCTACAATGGATCAACACGGGCTGATTATGATGATGATTATGATATAATTTTTAGATTATGAAATACAATATCCCTGAATAAAGGATTTAGGGAATATAGATGCTGTTCTGGAATTTTTATATCAGTGTTGTGAATCATAATCATTAATATGCAATTTTGGTGAGCTAGGGAGTTGTCTTAGGCTGAGTTCAATTCAGTTTGCAGTTCAGTTTTTCAGTCTTTTACAGCTTTACGAATTTACGGTATAAGATCTGCCATTATATTAGGTATTGTGATGGTCTACCTACTTAGTAAATAATCATGCACCTTTAACGACATTAAGGCGTGTCACCATATAATTCTTTCTTTCTCTTAATTTTTCACGAATTTGGGGTATAAGATCTACACACGAGGTTGAATCAAATATAAACCGGAATTGTTTTATACATATTTATTATTTATAAAATAATACGAGAAAAAGTTTATTATACCCCGTTGAGCAACGGACGGTGGAACCTATTGCTCACTCTTGGCTGTACGGACAAAAGAATTGAGCGAAACAGCTCACCGAGCGTTTCCCCTACTCCTAATACATTGCACTGCAACGACCTACACTGACAGCCCTCTCGTGATTGGCTGAGGATAGTAGTTGTACAATTTCGGTTTATATTTGATTTACCCTCATAATATTAAGCCTTGAGATAGTTTACTCACGCGGTAAATAGTCAAGAGAAAGGAGCTCTTCAAAGTCCCAAAAAACCACTATCACTATACACCGTTAACGACAATGAAGCGTATCGCCATTCTTTCTATTTTTGATTCTTGATGTACTTAAAAGCCACATGTTTCTACCATTATTTGTTCAAAAATCTTTCGATCAATGAGGATCTCATCATATACCAACTTAACATTTTCCTAGATAATGAGTGCTTCTGGAATTTTCTAACCTGGAGTATGGTAACTAGACTTCGAATTATATTATCCCGAGCGTAGTTATTAATTACTGATGTGAAGGTGCACTCTCACCTAATATATCTATTATATAATGTATTTCTTGTGGCGACAAACCTGTGTTGTCTCATAGAAATACTTACAGAACTTATCATTTCGATTTTTTACATTTTTGAATTAATTCAAATTCCACTACAGATTAAAATTAATTAATTTCAAACGAAACATAACAAACACTTAACATTTTGTATGCGACAGTATTCCTTGTTTGTTATTTTTATTTGTTGACGAAACATTTATATTTCTTCTATAAAAGTAATAATTTACTACCCTTGTACTCTTGGATTTTTAGTGACATTTTACCCCATCTTTCATCTGATAATTCTAATTGTCTAATATTTTGTTTACATATTTATATTCTCCTCTGTATCAAGAAATATACCTTGCAGCTTTTATAATATTTTTGCTACCAATAAACTATGTTGTAGACCTATTATCCTCTTACTTTTATCTATTTTAATATAGAGCAAAATAGTATAAAATGAAATCCATGACGTTCAGATAATTTTCTATCCTAAACTAATTTCAATTTCAATTTTCCTAGCTCTTTAGTTAATGCTTCATGTTGTTTCCTACAAGAAAATCTAAAGAATTTAAGTCTGGTAAAGCATGTAACTTTAATGTACACGCCACCTAACTTGCATAATTAAATACGCACCAGCTCCGTGCAAATATTCACAATATCACAATCGCTGAACCGGAATTTTACTGGAATATTCAATTTACATTGCGATATAATGAAGTGACTTCAGTCATAGCAACATTTCGCTGATATTGTGTTTGATATTAATTATAAGAACTGTAGATAATTGATTTTTGTGTCAACAACCAAAGACTGTGTATTGGGACATAATCATGGTCAAAAATTACTATCTTTTTGGCCATTTATAACATATTTCAATGAGTCAGTAGTGAAGCGTAATCAGTGGCGGCTCGTGGATTTTTAAAGTGGGAGAGCGTAGAAGAAAATAGTGCTGCTGAAGATTTTTTTTTGCTTTCTCCATCCCCCTTTTTACTTTTCATGCTATTGAAACCCTATACAGGAGGTGAACCAGGAAACCATTACAATTTTGTATTGTTACTACTTACAAGGACATTCAGAGGATGAGTTGTTGCTTGTTGCGCAAATAAAGGAATGAATAAGTGGGTACTTACCATTTCCCAAAGAGTAAAGCATTCAAACAGTTTATTGTAACTGCAAATCAATAGAGAAAATTCTAAAAAGTTCAAAAAAAACTTAAATTGGTCATTATTAATTGTTTAAAATCAGACACCTTCATGTTTGCAATTAAAAGTTGATTATTTTTATTTAAAAAGTACTATTCAGTGTGTACTACATGTAGCAAATCCCAAATCAAAACAAATGTTCGCGATGCGAACGAAATACGCAACGCGGACATATCAAACGCTCCATACCCGTCAAATCAGCGTTTAACTCTAATTACCAATACCCTCGGTCGCAGGGAATCTACGTCCAAATTGCATGTTTTGGAAAGCAGTTAAACCCCAGAATTCTGGCATCCAACAAAACATGCAACGCCAACGACGAGATAAATGGACGTGGAGTATGATCGTTGGAGGTAAACATCAGACCAAGGATGTAAAAATTGTGGCGAGAGGATGGAATTTTTATCCACATTATTTGGTGTGATGGGTCGACAAACGTTCTTCTATATTTGGAGATTTAAATTTTTAATAGTGTTCCTCGGTGATGGTCCTGCTTTTTATCGGATATTCTATGAACATCACATCACGAGAATCAGAGAAAACTTTAGTCATTGCTAGTAGCTAGTAATAGTAATCCTTTAAAGTGGAATCTAACTTTGTTTATATGTACGTCGGAAATAAGTTCATTAAAACAAAATACTTTATAAAAACTCGAATTTTATGTATCTGATGGAAAAAGTGAAATCTCGTTTGCTTTACTTAATCACCATTAACAAGCAACTAGACACACGCGTTTGAAACTTTGCACCACGCTATCTAACCAATCATACTTGACAAACAGCATAGTCATAATTAGTCACCGTTGCACCACCTCCGTGTCAGGTCGATACATTTTCGAACAACCCTCGTATTAAGATATTTATGGTCGATTAAGATTTTGTTAATATTAAATTTACAATAACACTACATGTATAAACTATACATTTTTGAACAATTAACTGTAACTTTTTTCAACCAGCAACAAATTACCTTCAGTTTTAACGACATCGTTTTTTATAGATCTTAGTTGAAATTAAAAAATTAACTGATATCTTAATTAATAATACAAAATAATTTAACCTGTTATGTGACGCAAACAATTGCTTGTTCCCGTTTGTTTTAGCTTTTTTATTCAACACCATGGTGTATTAAATGTGTTGAAATGAAAATCTAGTTATTGCGCATTTTTTTTCCATTGTTAATCTTATTAAGTTAGTTAAATAGTTATTAACCATTTCTCTTTTTTATTGTGGGAACAATAAAAGCTAAATTACTTTTATGGTGTGCACGAGAAGCGCCGATTTGCATAATATCAATTTATTTGTAAATTCCGCACGATATGGTCGCGAGTTCGAATTAAAATTTGTAATTATTGCCCAGCTCGACCTTTTCTCGTAATGTTGATGAAACAGCAAAAATTGAAATAATCTTGGGCTCGCCCCGAGAACATTAAAAGCGGTATGCCGCCCAGTCCAAGGCCACGGTACCCAACCGATCTGCCACAAAAGATGTCGAGATAGGTTGACTGATTCTTAAAGATTAGTGCACTAAATTTAAGAGAACAAAAGAATTATGATAATCACGATGTTAGTGGATTTTTTTTGGTCACAGTCGGTGTTCAAATAGCTCGGCCACACCATAAGCAAAAGATCAGGAAAAAACTATGACAATACAATAATTGATAGCTCCATTAATATTCGCATTTTTGTGCTGTCGATTAGGGTTGTTATTAATTGTACTTGCACCATAAATAAATTGGGTTATAAAAAGTTTATAAAGGCTACAATCAACGTAAATAAAAAATACGTCTTCCCAATTTACTAATTCTAGCCGTTTTTCTTCAATTGCTGCTTTCAGTCGATCTGATTCTGAACACTAGAAATCGATGATGATGTGCTGGTTGCGTGAAAAAAGCTCAGAATATATAGATCCCTTCCAATCTTATTAAAATGGAAAACTTAATTTTCTTCGGATGAAGGCGTCTAGCGTCGTATAGCGCCTTTTGCTATACTTAAACCCACTGATTCCTGGTAACCCCCATTATTTTTTTCGATTCGTCTTGTACATAGTCTACTCTTCATCATCAATTACGATCCGCTTCCAAAATGGAGCGTCAAATTTTTCTTCCAGCAAATTGGAGGAAGAGATTCGGTTCAAAAGACTTCGCTTACTAAGTTCGTGAAGGACCCACACATCGTATCGGCAGACGTACTCTTTTTTTTCAGATGATCAAAAACAGTCGATTTGTCAATATTTAACTTATCTGCTATCTCGCGGATTGTGGTGCGGGGAGCTTCAGCTAAAGTCTATTTACCGAAAAAGATATTTTAGCTAGAAACGCTGAGCGCCCCTGCTATTGGCGGGAATCGGTCGGACGGATTTACACCACCAATGAAAACCCAGATGATCGGCAGGTTGCCGTTTGACAGAAACACACGGCTGGCACATACAACCCTAACTAACTCACAACAGTAACTCATACACTGACGTGAATTGTTTTCATTTATTGAGTTGCATTCGATTTATTAATAATTGTATTTTGTTTCCATAAAATATCTGATAGGAACACAGCTGGTGAAGTTGTCTATATCAGCTATACCCCGCCTAAAAAGAGGACAGTTCTTAGTGCGGCCCTGTAAAGATCACGTGCAATATGCGTGAATAGGTTCGAGTTTAGTTTATTTCTTCAATAAATAGGCTATAATAGGCTATATATATATAAAGCAGTAATATCGATGAAATAATATATATATATATATATATATATATATATATATATATATATATATATATATATATATATATATATATATATATATTATTTCATCGATATCACTGCTTGAAGGACGACCAAACAATGCCGGCCTTCCAGGTCAAACTCTTCGCTCCTGCACCAACCAAACCACTTTTGCACCACAATTTCCCCAACAAGACCCTTTGCGTAAACAGCACAAATCTTGTTTTTTGTTGCAACAACGTTCTTGTCATTTTCGAAATAGAAAAACGTAATGTGGCGTAAATGCAAGTTATCGGCTGACATTTTCAATTTGAATCAACTTGAGTAACTGAAGGCAAATCAAAGCGAATGTGAACGTAAACCTTGTAAATATCACAGGAATTAATAAGGGTATCTCAGAATGATTTTTGTTTTTGATGGTTTTTGATGAAAAACATCAGAATTAATTCAAACTTCTTTAATTGCTGTTTAATTACACAGTAGTTTTTCAATTTTTATTTATGAAAAACAACTATCCGTAAATCCGTATCGTTAGCCTGGAAGTGAAACTTGCAGTCAGTCGCTGGAGCATTGTTGATTTTGGATTTTGTCTTATTCTTTGCTTTAAAACATTTAAATTAGGTGGTAATGAGTTGAAAAGCTTATTTTTTAATTAGCCCCATAGGAAAAAATCAGCTGGTATTAAATATGGACTCCTCGGTGGCCAGTTGATGTCCCCTCGGCGACTAATCACTTTTTCAGGGAATAAATCGGGAAGAGCTGCTATAGAATCATTCGTGAGGCAGGAAGTTGCTCCATGTTGTTGGCAAAATGTGTTGCGGTTATAGCCAATCGTGTTTTACATTTCTGGAGCCAAAAAAGTCCCGATCATATAGCAATAACGATCGGACTTATCAGTCTGAGCGCGAGTACGGTTATCCCTAAAAAAATAAGGGCCGATAATTCCTCAGCTTTATATGGCAGCCCAAACGACAATCATATGCGAATGTAATGGTTTCTGGTGCAGTTCCAACTGATTATCGGGAGCCCAATATCTGCAATTCTGTTTATTCACGTGGCCTTTGATGTGGAAATTCGATTAATCAGGAAACCATCTGTTGTTGAAGCTCCTAAAACGATTTTTCATTGTCCTGCAAAATTCGATTCATTTAGCTGGATCATCGGATTTCATCTCTTGCATAATAACAATTTTGTAGGGATAGAAATGTAAATATTTGCAAATAATGCGACGAATCATGGATCCGTGCAAAGGTAGAGAAGCTGCGCGGAGTTGTAGAGACTGTTGTGGATGGTCTTTAACACACTCGCGAATGCGGTCAACATTCCTGCTCATTCTCTTCAAACTTGTACACCCAGTACTTGATTAAATTCTCCCTTGGCATGTTTCTCATGGTCGCTAAATTAAAATGTGTCCTGTACAGATGTCGAACAATAGTGTAGGAATCGTTGTTTTAATACAACGCTCGTACGTAAAATACGCGCTCTGGTCCCGTGAAACGATCCATCGCTACTAAACTTAAAAAGCCCATCAAGCATTCGACACCACTTTCCCCTCCCCGCTATTCTGTGTTTGGCGCGTAACAGTTAAAACAAAAACGAAAAACATTTTGGGACACCCGTTATGAAAAAAACCATTACTATTCCAACACAGATTTATTCGATAGATTGAGATTTGTAATCTAATTAAAACTTTTGAAAAATTAAAAGTAAAAATTAACAAGAAACTGATTAAATAGACTTAATAAAGATCATAACAAATTACCCATATGTTCTTTACTGTTCTTTACTTTTTTACATTAACATCGTTGTTTTTCGATCTTCACTATCGACATGCAATTAGTCGGACACAAGAAGACTGCTTACACAACGTACGTATAATTAAGCAGTGAATTGCGTGCATACCTGGAAACCACGTAAAATAGCATTCGGAACCGGCCATATTTACATTTTAAGCATTTTCGAAACTGCTGAAGTGTTATCGTCGCCTCAATTTGGCCACGGTATTCATACAACCAGCGCTCTCTAATCAGGACGCTGTCACTACGTAATTATGCTTTCTTTTTTTTTCTGAGGCGACGTTTCGAAATAATAAAGGATAAGTGGAGGGGAGAGAAGCCACAAAGGTGTATTACTTTATATTTTGCGAAAGAAAACATCATTTGCATAATATCAATTTATTTGTAAATTTTGTACGATATAACAACACGTTATTCGCTTTTGACAGCAGTTTTTTTGGTTTTGATATGCAATATTTTACTTCATTTAGTATCAAAAGGGAAGATTTCTTTCAAAACTTTCTACAAGAATAGCAAAGGATCATTCAAAACACCTGCAACTCAACTGTATTACTTGATTAAAAAAACCGCATACTAAAGGGTTGTCCAATAAGACTATCAGAAAAATAATGCCTAATAATAACCACAAGCGATAAGTAATTTTTATTTCATCTTGAGGAAAAAATATTGGTATTATGTTTCGAAAATAATGTCCTTCAAATAACCCCTTTGGCTTCTTTGCACTCTGGAGATCCAATTTTCGATTACTGTTTCACATATATCAAGTTTTATATTTTCAGTGGCAACTTGAATGTTTCTTTTAAAGTCAAGAAATTTTGGGGCTTATTTCTCTAACATAACTCGATAAAAAATAATACACGAGCGTGAGATCGCATGATCTCAGTGGCCAGCTGCAATTACTATTTCGTGAAATAACGCGGAAACTTTTCTTGCCAAATAAATCGATTGTGTGGCGAGATGTGTGTCAAGTTACACCGCATCAGTTCGGGTTAAAGATATTCTGTTAGCATATTCCTATAGCGTTCACCATTTACAGTAACACGATTTTCATCACTGTCTTCAAAAAATAAAGTCCTATCACCCCTTCAGCTCAAAAACCGTACCTAACACCGACTTTCTGAAGATGAACAGGTAACTTCTGAATCACTTGAGGATTTGTTCACAAACATATTAAGCCAGAAGTAGTATGAATGATATTATTTACATTTGAAACATGGTTGCTACTGTTACATTTCACAGTTCTGACGCTCTTATTGGAAAACTCTTTAAAACAAGAATAATATGCAAGGTGGTTTACGGGAAACGAACGTTTTTATTTGAAGTAGTGACTTAAAACATTAATTTTTTGTGAAAAATTACTTACGAGGGTCGTTTAATAAGCCCTAGAAAAAGTTAAGAAGGCAAGTTATTTTAAGTATATTTTTAGCATAATTTCGTTTTAGCTCAATACACTTTTCCAGGCGTTTTTCCAACTTTTTAAAGCCGTCTAAAAAGCAAGATTTCGGAAGGTTCTCAAAATAGGCGTTTGTTTGGGCGATGGCCTCCTCGTTCGATGTAAACCGTTGTCCGCTGAGCCATTTTTTTAAGTTACGAAATAAAAAAAAGTCACTGAGGTCCAAATCTGGTGAATACGGTGGATGTTGTAATAATTCGAACTTTAATTCCATGATTTTGGCCATTGAAACTGTATAGGTGTGTACCCGTGCATTGTCTTGATGGAAGAGGACTTTTTTTCACATAAGGGCGATTTTTCTTGATTCCTTGGCTCAACTGGTGCAATAATGACGCATAATACTCTCCAGTTATTGTTTTTCCTTTTCTCAAGTAATTGGTGTAGATGATTCCTCGTGCATCCCAAAAAACTGTGGCCATAATCTTGCCGGCCGATTTCATCATCTTCGCATTCTTCAGAGCCCGTTCGCCTTCAAAAACCCACTATTTTAATTGTCCCTTTGTCTCTGGAGTGTAGTATCTATGTTTCGTCCATAGTTATATATCGATGCAGAAACTCATCAGGATTGCGACGAAAAAGCGCCAAAACAGCTTCAGAGTCGACCACACGATTGCGTTTATTCTCCACTAAAAGCAAACGCGGCACCCATCTTGCCGAATTTTTTTTTCACTATTTCGCGCACTTTGATTCGTCGATCACTTAAAACCATGTTGTCGATTTTGTCAATCATTTCGGGAGTAGTCACTTCCACTGGGCGTCCAAACGGTCTTAATCTTTTGTGGGTGTACAGCCACGTCTAAACTCATTTACCCAATTATAAAAAGTTGCAAATATAGGAGCAGACGTGCCATGAACTTTATCCAACTCAGCTTTGATCTTTTTCGGTGTTAAGCCTTTTAAATATAATTGTTTAATTACCACTCGAAACACATAATAGATTCTTGCTTCAATCGAATTGAGATAATCATTGTAACATAATAATATTGCATTTTGATTCGTTAAGTATGAAAAATAATGTCATGTGAGCGCCACTTTCACGAACACAGGTTTCGAGTTCTCGAAAGTTTACTTTTTTGGTCCAAATTGCCGATTTTCGGTCCCTTGAAATTAAATTGAAAACAAAACACACCAGTGTGTGTGGTGTGGTATTGGTAAGTGAGGAATTTTCGTGTCATTTGTTTTCCAAGCCGATGGGACCACAATAACCGTTAATTCAATTCGCTACATAACATTGTTTAAAAACTATTCAGTTCAAAACTGATTATGATAAGCATTGAAAAAGGTACGCTACCCTGATTGTTTCTGTTGATGTGTATTATGTTAATATATATTTGTACAGTTAATTAATACTTCCTTAAAAAACATCGGTTTTCTGTGGACTACTCTACTTGGGTTACCCATTTTACATAGATACATTAATCTGCTATTTCTTTAACTGAATACTAATATGAACAAATTTGTTAGATATATAAAAATGTTATTCTCAAACAAATGAAATGGCTTACTGTTCAATCGATCTACTTGTGAGATTGTAAGGATTCTAAGACTTTGGTGCCTAGAGAGAATTACGAGATAATCTACTTAAAAATAATTCAGTTTTAAAAGTCATACAATTTTGTTATTTATCTGAAGTTTTTTTTAAGAAACATTTTAATAATTCTAGAATGTATACAAAGAGCCGAATATTACCAGAGTTCAAAACAAATCACGCTGATGAACTTTGACAGGTACATGTGCCAAAGTTAGCCGAGTAGTCTCCTGTTATTAAAAAGGCAGTTTTAAAACGATTGTCTTGTAAGGAAATTTCTGATAGCGGGTCAGTAATAGTTCGAAAATCTGAGTGGACGTCCAAGTCACTAAAGAATGGTTTGCTGCTTTTTAATTTGAGTATGTAGAGGCGGGATGTATGGTCTGGTAAATTCATTTTTGTATCAACGTAAGAAAACCTTCTTTCTCTACATCTATACTAACTAAACTTAGTAACAAAATTCCAGAAATACCAACAGGAAAATTTTATATGACTTTGTTTTTGCAGTCATCAAATTTTGAAGAGGGTACTTCTAAAACTATACTTGATATCACATTTTAGTTGCTTGCATATATATATATATATATATATATATATATATATATATATATATATATATATATATATATATATATATATATATATATATATATATATATATATATATATATATATATATATATATATATATATTTATATATATATATATATATATATATATATATATATATATATATATATATATATATATATATATATATATATATATATATATTTATATATATGTATCTATATATATATATATATATATATATATATATATATATATATATATATATATATATTTATATATATATATATATATATATATATATATATATATATATATATATATATATATATATATATTATATATATATTTATATATATATATATATATATATATATATATATATATATATATATATATATATAAATATATATATATATATATATATATATATATATATATATATATATATATATATATATATATATATATATTTATATATATGTATATATATATATATATATATATATATATATATATATATATATATATATATATATATATATATATATATAGCATATATATAAAATAGCAGTCAAAATAATTTATTTTAAAATTAAATTGTCTGTTGTCTAAAATATATTGTAACACAAAATAAAAACAGTTGATAATCATCAAAAACAATTGAATATAACATTACATCTGGTGGTCTTATGTAACAGATCTAGGATAAAAAAAATCATACTATAATAAAGTGAATTAATATCAGAACCAGAACTATTACCATTTGGTTCGGATTTTTTTTCTAGATTCCTATCGCTCATGAATTACCATCAAAAAGTTAAAAGCTTTTGTAGTATACATCTACGCAGACCGATTGTATTATAGATGACAATGTTAAGTTTAATCTGTGTTTAATTGAAATGCATAGTGGTAAAATATAGCCCTTAAGTGCTTTTGATAATAGGCATCTGTCAATAATAGGATGATATAGCACAATATTCCGACTATTGTAAATGATGCATGTTCTGTGCTGTCTGGTAAACTTAACAGTTGTAGAAATGATTAGCGAGTAGGAATATATTATTATTTTTTTATCAAGTTGATTATTTTGAAAGCATGTAGAGGGTGGTTCCAACAATTTAGGAATGGCGAGATTTTAGTGTGGAAGGCAAATAACTAGTTGGAGAATGAAACAAGTCCGAGGAAACTGAACTGTAATCTTTCAGTCAATCAGGTGTCTCAGAATCCAATATTGAAACGTTGAAACAATCTTTTGTTTGCCAACCAGAAAAATGAGATTTTAGTTGGGTATCACGAATAGGAAATTGATATGTTTCAATAAAATTAAGAGGATAAAATCATGGTTATTAATTAATAAATTAAGCGGCGAAAATCATTGGTTTTGACGATCCACCCACTTTGATTTCTATTCTAGTAGGCCCTTAGTGAACCACTCCTGTGCCACTAGGTTTGACAGATATTTTCGATGTGACAAGCTTTTGAGAAATTTAAATTTTCGCTCTAGAATAGCATACTATCATCACTGCCGGGATTGCGGGGGAGGGGAGTCAATATGCTTGAATAAGAAAAAACCTTACGATAAGAAAAGACCACCAAACTGCAGTAATCATATCTTTTATGTCAAATGTAAATGGAATTTCCTGATTTCCCATAACTATATAACAGGTGGTGTATACAGGAATATTTACTACGAGTGGTATTTTTTAAATAAGGCCCGTTTGGGAATGAGAGTGGAATGATGCACAATCGCCTCAGTGCTCTTGAGTGTCTGCTCCCAGTATATTTTGTGCGTGTTAAGGCGCTATTTGCAGCCGTATCATCTATATGCTGAGGTGTAGAAGTTGATAATGTTTAATTAATTAAGAGTCGCCCGCCAACTGTGAGATACGATCTGTAATTCGATTCTTGAGTGCAAAAAACTTGGCACCAGCGAAAATTCATAGTTAGATTTGTGACGTTTACTGTGATAATGCTATGAGTGACAGTAAAATACGAAAGTGGGTGAGACTGAATGGACGAGCGAGTTAATGTTCATGATGAGCCACGCCTTGGTCAATCTTAACTGATTTCTGAAGATTTGGTTCGTGATGTGGACAACAAAATTCGAGAGAACCGACGATTCAGGATTTCAAAGTTATCAAATGAATTTCCACCGGTTTCAAGGTCAGTTTTGTACACCATTGTTTCGGAGAAACTAAATTATCAAAAATTATGTTCTCGGTGGATTCCAAGACTGTTTTCTGATGATCAAAAATCAAATAGATAGGGCTGTGGTTTATCGTTTTTGACTCGATGCAATCAGGAAGGAGATGAACTGTTATACGACATCGTTACAGGAGATGAGACTTGGGTATCCTACATGACTGAGTCCAAGCAACAGTCAATGGAATGGCGACAAACATTGGCGCCAATCAGAGTGAAAGCCAAACAGAACATTTCAGCACGAAAGATCATGGCAACTGTCTTTGAGAACAGGAAAGGGATTTTGTTAGTGGATTTTATGCCGAGAGGCACAAATGAGGCGTATTGTGTCACCTTGAGATAATTCCGACGGGCCATACAAAACAAGTGGAATGGCCTACTTTCTTCTGGTGTGGCTTTGCTCCATGATAATGGAAGGCCACCTGTTTCTGCATAAACACAAGGTCTAATCAGGTCTTTTGGATGGGAAGAACGGGATCATCCACCTTACAGTTCAAACCTTGCACCCAATGATTTTCACTTGCTTCGGTACTTAAAGGAGTTCCTTTGTGGTAAACGGTTCAACGACGATGAAGAAATTAAAACTGCAGTCATGGATTCGGCTTCTTCACAGGCGGCAAATTTCTTTGACGGAATTCAAAAACTTCTTAAGTGATATAACAACTCTTGTTGTAACAAAAATGGAAATTATGTAGAAAAGTAGATAAAACTATATAGAATAAGGAAAAAATATTCATTGTATAATTTATTTTAAAAAATACCTCGTACAATTAATGTAACAAAATCAGTTTTTCATCGTGTTTTGTTCTTGGGTGTATTTGAAATATTAAATTGAACTTATTTTTACGTCCAAACGAACGCTGAATTAATTTATGTTTCTAATATTTATGCGAAGATGTTTTTTTAGTTTATTTAACTTTGGAAATAGGCAAAATATAAGCATATGTTCGAATAAAACGTTATTTTACTTTAATACGAAATATATCCATCTCAACAGATGTTTTCGAATTGCGAACCACCGCATCATCAGACTGCAACAGATAGATGTCTGTTTCGAAGCAAAATCTATGTTTATTTAGGATATATCTGAAAACAAAACTGTACAAACATAATTTTCAAATGTTTGTAGATTTATACGCTTCTGTCGATAATGGTTAATGTACCGTAAATGTTACGAAGATAAGATAGACGTTTTCTATACTCTACATAACATGAAGGAAATATCAATTAAATTTAAGGTATGGAAGCTTTGTTCTATACCAAAAAAGATTTAAATGACTAAGTAGATATACTGAGATACTTTTGGGCTTGATATGTAAATCAAATTATTTAAGCTTTCTTTTTTATCGGGAAAAAAAATTAATTAAATCCTAAAATAAGAGAAATTTAGTTACAGATTAGGTTTGGTTTTGGCACACCTAGCGTTGCTATTGTTAAGATTTATGTAATTATAGGGTATTACAGGCACAACATTTTCAAACTGGTTTCATCATAGACATATTTTATTCTTTACAGTGTTGATCAGAAAGTAATTTGAATATTTTAAAATAGTCTTTAGTGGCATTTTGATTGGAGTTTAGATAATTCCACATCAATTTAAGAATAATCTTAATTTATATGGTGTAATATTCTCAACAAAAAATGTGTTTGAAGTTGTAATTTACTTATCACGAATGTAATATTAAGGTGATCCATAAGTTTAGGTATTTTTTCATTAAACCTTGTAAATCTGATAATAACTAAAATAGGAAATCCAGTGTAATGACCATTTTATTCCATGATTCAAAATCAATTTTATTGAGTTTTATTGAGTTGTTGGTTCAAGCAGCAATCTCATGGCATTACATTTCATGAGATTACATTTGTTGAAATTATTGAATCTTCGTCCATTCAAGAAAATTGGTGAAGAATGTGAAAACTGAACCATGGCAGGTATGGGCTTTATATTGGATATGATAGAGTTTGAATTAGAATGACCACTTCGAGCTCTCTATTAATTTGTTCAATATACGATTTTATATTGCTCTGATTCTTTATGTTCATCAAAACCAAACGGAAAAGGACCTACTAAAAATGTTATTTTCGTTGCACCTCGTTGATATACTTGCCCATAAAAGAGATTCGCGTCTTTAATGTTTTCATATTAAAAGAAAATACATCTGATAAAGCACAACACACAAACACATGAACTTCTGCTGATTTTGAAGGAGCTTTCAGCAGAAAGATTATAAAGAGTTTTCCACACACAAAGTCGTATTTAGTTCACTCGGCGAACAATCAAATAGCCAACATAGTATCATCATAAAAGTTTTAGTTTTGGTCGACCCCTGATGATGTACGACTCCTGACGCGAAACGCATATCAAATTTTATAAATATTATTTGGTGTGAATAGGATACCCGTTATAAAGTTTTTATTAAACACCAAAGGTGCCAGACGAAAAACTTCAGAAAGTATTAGCCATGCCATCGCCACGTGTATTTTCCAGACTTAGGATTGTCATGTTTTCCGATCCTTGCTACTTACGTGGTTGCTAGCCGCTTCATTTCTTGAGAAAGTTGAAAAAAAACATCAATATCTTTATCACATTAAAACCACCAAGTGTTGCTTGAAAAGTGGCGAAAATGTATGGAAAGTGATGGAGATTATTTCAAAGATTAAGTCTATATTACTTTCGTCATAAATTTATGTCAAAAGTAGTCAAGGAAGATTAGAAAATTACACTTTTTTTATGATTTTGTAATATATTTTTTTCTTATTTTTTGAACACATAACATAAAGATGGCGATACTCGTAAAACATATTCTGGTCATATAATTGTGCATGTATTGAAAGAAAACCTTGAAAATTTCAGCCATATTAAATGATCAGTTGTTTAACAGTCATTCATGTCAGTCGATTTTAGTGTTTCTGTAAAGATGGAAAAAATAGAATATCGAGTTGTCATTAAATTCTTTCATTTCACAGGCAATACTTTTACGCAAATTAAAACCCAGATGGACACTGTTTACGGAGATTCGCACAATCATTTTCCACCGTGAAATTTTGGGCAGATGAATTTAAACGTATTATACCAGCTTGGACAACGATGACTATTTGAGACGGGCAAAAACTACAACCACTACCGAACCGATAACATTGAAAAAGTTCACCAAATGGTGCTAGACGACCGTCACGAAAGAACATGTTTGTCATATATTGATTAAAAATTTGGGTATGAAAAAGCTAACTGCGTGGTGGATGCCAGCCACTATTGCTCACTCAGGATCAAAAACGCATTCAAATGAACATTTCCCAAGCCCTGTTGGAGCAGTTTAAGCGAAATAAGTTGGAGTTTTGCCGTTGATTAATAATTGTAGATGAAACTTGCATATACTACGACACTTCCGAAAGCAAGTTACAGGCGCAACAGTGGACTGCGAAGGGTGGATCGACTCCAAAAAAGGTGAAGACTGTTTCATGGCCGGGAAAGTGTTGGCGACTGTTTTTGGAATAGTCATGGAGTTGTGTTAATCGACTATCTTAAAAAGAGAAAAACAATAACGGGCATACTACGAATCATTCCTTGACAAACTGAAGGCAAAAATTGCGGAAAAACGCATTTGAAACAAAGGACAAACGGATATGGACAAAAAGTAAATTCGCACAATTTTCTTGTTCCATTTGAAAGTAACCCTAAAAGTTGCCGAAACAGCTCGCGATATCAACGATGCGTTGGGCCAAGAAACAACTAATGAAAGTACTGCGTAATGGTAGTTTAAGAAATATCATACCGGTTTTGAGACCCTTAAAGATGATGAGCGGCCACCGGATGTTGACAACGGCCAACTGAGGGTCTTAGTTGAACCAATCCGCGTTCAACTGCTCGGGAACTTGCCCCTAAATTAGGCGTAACATGTGTGATGATTTCTAGCCATATGCAGAATATTCCCCAGCCTTCCCAAAGCCGAAAATTCACCAAAATATGGTCATAGTAACTGTTTAGTGGACTGCAGCCGGACTGATGTATCACAGCTTCCTGGACCCCAGCGAAACGATTCCAGTGGAGAAGTACTGCCTTCAAATGGATGAAATGTACCAACACTGCGGCCCATATGTACAGCATTGGCAACAGGAAGGGACCAATTCTCCTCCATGACAACGCTCGGTCACACGTTTTAATGATTACGTGACAAATATTGCATGAGTTGCATGTATCTCGGCAACTTCCTGTACTAGAACTCCTTTAAAAATCAATAGGATGCAGAAAATGCTTTCAAAGACTTCGTCGCCTCCAGCACTCCGGCATTTCACGCCAGCGGTATGAATAAACTTGTTTCTCCTTGACCAAAGTATGTTGATTGTAGTGGGTTTTATTTCAATTAATGAAACTTTGTTTGAGCTAAGATATGTACATTTCAATTGAATGGTTAAAAACCGCAATAACTTTCTTAACAACCTAATATATATGTATATATTATATAGGTAATGGTTGGTAATGATATATTTGTAAATTTTGATTCTATATAAGACAGTAAATAATAACCATGTTGTTGAAGTAATTTTGTAGCTTATAAAACGTAACAAGAAGATGATAATGAATTTATACTGCGAACAGTAATTGTGTGCAAAGTAACAGACAGACAATATTCATGAGTAATATATTCATATATTATTATCAGATGTTCAAACAAATTCAAACAATAGATAGAAAGAAAAATCATTAATTTTAACGTCGAATAATAAGTAATATTTATATATTGTAGTTTTGTAATTTTCAAAACTCTATTGGATTGTTGCAGAATCAGAAAAATTACAATAGCAAGTGAAAGTTAGCCAATTGACATTTCGATTAAGCCGAAAAAAAGATAAATTGCCAAAATTTAATTAGCAATAGTATTGAATATTGTAGATTACAAAATATCAGCCACCAACGCATCCATTAATTAGTTTCGTGAACACAAACGATTTGTTCGAACAAATATGTTTCTCAGTATCACTGAGGTGCGGCATACGAAATTCACCTCGTCCCAAAACCCTATTAATGAAATTTTAATACGTTATAACCCACTTCTCAGCTACAGCTTTAATTTATTCGATCAGACGGAAATAAGCCGAAAGGTCATTCGGTTCTCGGCACATTGCAAAACCTGTAGAACGCGCTCTTCGGAAGATTGATTACAGAAAACGGAATAGCGACGGCCAGGACGTGGATCATATGACGCCGTAACCATATCCTCGGTTAGAATTTCGTGATATTTCCAAAAATGGCCTTTACAACTATAAATTTCGGGTTATTTAATGTTATTATGAACGTGTGCGTGAGCTACAATATGTCTCAGGCATGCCTTGATATATAAGCAACTCGATATTTCTGTTCTAATGACGGTAGGTCAAGACATAATAAAATTACGAGGCGTCTGGTGTAAAATTCTACGAAACGACAGCCAAGAAAACTGTTTTAATAAGCATATAGTGGAGAACGTTCCTTTGCGTAGTTTTGCCTTTATTTCTATAATTTGTGAGTTTAAATAATTGACGGCTTCAACTTTTACTTAACGAAAATCTATTATAAATTAATTTAAAATAAAACTACGGTTTTATTGGATTTTCACTAAATTATATTAATATGACAAGTTGCGCCAACACAGTGGTTTATTCAGATGTTGAGTTTAAAGTACCTTTATACTCAACATCTGAAGAAGCCTCTACGTTAACGAAACATGCTATATTCATATAATTCATTGAACATGAAATAAAACGGTAGTTTTAAAATAATTTGTTATAGTTTATCTTTTATCGTGTTGCCCAGAAAGTTCGTAGGGATTTTGCATTAGTTGCATTTTTAATGCTTGTAAAAAAATATGTGTTGAATTAGAATATATAAATAACATATTCTTATTTCCGGTAGTATTTACAATGTTTACGTTTAGATTCGCTTTAATGTACCTTCGGTTAGTTAAGTTAATTCAAATTGAAAATGTGGATCGAGAACTTACATTTACCCCACATGTTTAATATTTTAAAAACGCCAAGAACGCTAACCAAACAAAAAACTAAATTTGTAGTATTTTCCAGAGAGGGTTCTGTTTTAGGGAGACTGCGGTGCAAAAGTGATTTGATTCGTTCAAGGACAAATATTTTGACCTAAAAGAGAGACTTTGCTCTGGTCGTCCTTCAAGCACTGATGTCGAAGAAATAAAAGCCATAATAGCCGAATATCCACACACCATGGTCCGTAAGATAGCAAATAAGTTAAATATTGACAAATCGGCCATTTTTAACTATCTAAAACAATTGGGTATATCTGCTGATACTGTGCCTCATGGAGGTACTAAAGGAAATCTGCTTTACCTAATTCTTTCGTGCGATTTTCTGCTAAAAACAATTGTGACGTTTTATTTCTGAAGCCGATGGTAACTGGAGATAAAAAGTAGACAACAATAGTGCAGTAGTGCACAACAATGTGCAGTGAGTTTAAGTACGGCGAAATTCATCCGCAGAAAATTATGATTTGTATATGATGGGATTGTATGGGACCCATACACTTTGAGCTTGTGTCACGTAATCAAACCATCCACACTGATCTTTACTGTTCCCAATTAGATTGGCTGAAGGCAGCAATTGAAGAAAAATGGCTATAATTAGCAAACATGTATTCCATCATGACAATGTATGACCACAAATTTCAATCAGGACCCAGAAGAAATTGTTGAGCTTGAATTGGAATTATTTGCCCCATCCATCTTACTCACCCATTATCTCACCTTCGGACTACCATCTATTCTGCTTCTTCAAAAATTGTCTAAATGGGTAATCTTGTAAAACGGAAGAACAGGTAAAAACAACCTGTTGATTTTTTCGCAATAAAGATGTTATTTTCTAGCAATTTACATTTTTCTTTGTTTTAAAAAAACCCCTACGAACCTTCCGGACAACCCGATAGTTTATATATATTACATATAAAGCCAATGTGAAAATATCAACTAACTATTATAATTACAACGTTAGTCTATTATAAAGTACTCTCAAATTAGTAAGCTGGTGGATTTACTTTTTTGGCAAACATCCAGATGTTAATGAGCCACGAACAGATTTTTATAGTAAACATCTCCATCGACAGAAATGAGAACAATAGCTACATATGATTTGAAATTTTATTTAAATAAATATAAATTGACCATGTTCTGTCTTTTGAAGATAGAATGATGGCATTAAACTTGATTAAATTAATTTAAAAAACCAAATGATTTTTATTAAGTCATAATATTGTAAAATTCTCAAAGCTCATATAGAGCTGTTGTTTCATCAAGGTTCCTTGTTTTCGGCATAATGGCATTTTTTGCTCTTGCGCTTGTTTTAAAATTCATACCTTCATAACGCATGAAGGTAACATTTTTGCAGATGAATTTTCTAAATATTTATCTAATCTCCCGAGTACTTTTTGAATAGTGAAGTTGAAGAAAGATCAGAGAGCGAATTTTCGCATCAGTATAGTACAGGAATTTCCTATTGTATCTGTTAGAGTGATTCTGATCGAAACCTAAACGTTGGTAGTAAAAGTTAAATTGTTTAATTATATATCGAATGAAAAAAGAATAGAAGAGAAAAATGAGCAATATTGCATTATTTAACATTTTATGATATGTATAATTCAACACACTAAACTAAAAAGAAACAATACAAAAACTGTTTATGTATCTCTAAAATCACCGGTCATAAAATTTTACAAAACTTCTACTAAATACCAGTTTCTACGAGGGCTATTCCAAAAGATCTCCACCTGACAGAGATAGCGCAAGTCTGAACAAGTAGTTATAATATTTGCCAAGTATGATTTGTTACATGGTGGGTACCATCATGAAAAACCTCACAAAAGTTACGAACCTTGGTAACATTATACAGGGTCGCTATTATATATAGAAACGGTCAAATATCTCACCAAAGGTTTGAGATTTCTAATGAAATTTTGTTCACAAACATCAGGAATTTTTTTTTATTTGTCATCAGGAATTTTTTTTTTCTTGTCGCATATTTGGAATCCAAGAATAACATAATTTTTTGAAATAACAATAGTACTTAAATTTGGCATTGTTGGAAAAAGGATATTTTTTTGAATTCAAGGAGGTAAATATTGTATGTTTTTTTTTAATAGATTTAAAAAAATGGCTAAAAGGTATTTGAGACCCTTTTGTCAATATCAGATTTTAAAAAAAAACAATATCAAAATTATAGTTTTTTTTTATTAAAGAACTATTTACAAAATATATTCAAAGTGTCCACCATTGACTTCCTGGCAGTGATGCTTATGTCGGACAAAGCCTTGAATTTCGTTTTCCCCCCAGAGAAGAGGTATATCGGCAATTTCTTGTCGAATTGTGTGTATTTTTTGTCACGTCAAGAGCTATTCGAACGACCTTCGTATAGTATCCGTACAATTTTCTGAAAACCCTCTCTCCTTTTAAACAATCATTCTAACACGAAATACTAAGATATATTAATGATTACTTTCACCACTTTTACTAAGTATTTCCAAATTATGAGTAAAACTCTCTCAATGAACGTATACAAAGAAAAGTTTAAAATATACGAGATAATCATTAAAGCATTTTCAATATGATTCATGTAATTTGCTAATTTGTTTCTGTTTCATTTCAGATAATGTCAACATAAATTTCGAATCAAGAGAAGACATTCACCAACATGGAGTTACACAACAGCTTACTTTTGATCTTTAGTGCGGTAGTGTTTCTGATGGACCAAGTCCTGTCAGCCAGATGGTCTCATTCGACCTACCTGAGCCCTGATTACAGGCTCCTGTGGTCTTTGGGCCCTGGTCCTCAAGATATCACCTTTGAGGTGCAAGTTAGGACTCTCGGATACGTCGGCTTTGGATTTTCTAGGGATGGTAGAATGGCTGGTGCTGATATGGTGGTTGGCTGGGTTGATCAAGGACAAGTTTATTTCCAGGTAAGCACTTCGTTCAAACAAATTACTAACTCATTAATTTAATGAAGCTGTTCGTTGGCGATCTATCTGCTATAATGTTGATGTTGTTTTGATGTCAGACATTACGGCTCTAAATGGTTTATGTTTATAAACAAACGTGTCTGAAATTCGGATCGTTAATGTTACGTTTCATAACGTATTTTTAATTAAGAAAATAGCCGGTATATAAAAGACGTTGCCTAAACATCGGGCTTCTAATGGAGCGGCTTCATAAAATTTTATGACTCCTTAATTGAGACAGCTTCTTCCACCGTGGAGGTGTCTTTTAGATTAGGTTTTTCGGCGGAAAAAAAACCACTTTCAGTCACTTTATTATGCAATTAGTTTGAAAATATTTTGAAGGAAAATTCATTGAAGAAAATGAGTTTTTATCAAGTGGAATCCTGTTCGTAATATTGAGATAAAGCATTTGAAATATAACACCTTTGTCTATGATCGATAAATATTTTCGCTTTTTTATTATTTACTAAAGTGTCACTCGTTTTTACTTTTTTTATTTTGTGAAAAGATTTGGGGCAAAAATCTCAGACAATAAGTTAAATAAAAAGCGCTCTTCGTAAAGAGATTTGTAAGATTTAATATGTGGGGAGAGAGACGCCAACGTTATTTTCAGTGACAGTAAACAGAAAATTTCCGCACGAGGTAAAAATTATGGGTTGATATCAGTAGAGCATCGCGAGGAAATAAGCAGAGAAATGGAGAAAATATTTTTAAGAAATTGTTGTCAACGCTATTCCTTAACATATATAGAAATAGAGTGGATTAATAAAACCATTACGTCCTCAGAAATCTGCTTTTTAGATTAAATTCTATTGTCTCTTTGTTGGTTTTTACGCAGTTACCATACCAATTTTTAAAAGGTAAAAAAAACTGTAGTATTCACATCTACAAGGATGCAGTGAATAGTCACATTTTTAAATGAAATATTGATTTGTTTTATCGAAATTTGTTTAATTTTTCAGTGTAGTTTCGTTTTAGCTATAGATTTGCCTATCGGCTTTTTTGTTGCTTTCCAAAACTTAGACTTATCGAAATATACACAATAACCATCTGGTTCGGCGATGATCACTTCATTTGATGCGAATTTTTTCCCAGCGGGGTTGCTGTTTATGTATCCGGAATAATATTTATCAATGCAAATGGTTTTAATGTTTTTCCACACTTTTGCCTTCACAGAGGTTATCATTGGGTGCCAAATCAGGACTGTACGGCGGATGACCCATCAATTCGATATTTTGACCGTTGAAATATTGAGTTGTTCGATCCGACGTGTGAAAGCTCGCGTTGGCATGGTGAAGAATGATGAAAAACTTCTGGCAAACAAATGGTTGAGTACCATTCAGAATTGACCGTTCTATGATTTTCTGGTGGCACGTAGGCACATGCCCAGTTATACCAAAAAAATTAGGCTACCATTTGCTTCGAAGTGCTTCTTGCGCGAACAACTTTTGTTGGAATGATAATAATTAAAACATTTGGTATTTGTTTCACAATATATTCGAGATATTCTCTGACATGTTTTGGCCTCGTGACCATTCTCAAAGAGATTTATGTATGTATAGTTATTTATTATGTATCTCTTTGAGAATGGTCGCAGGGCCGAAGCATGTCAAAGAATATCTTGAATATATTGTGAAATAAATACCAAGTGTTTTAATTATTATCATTGTCACTGTGTTTCACCAAGAGCCAACCGCGCAATGAATCGAAATAACTTTTGGTGGGTTTGGCTTATTTTGAATTACCCATGAAATCGACTGCTGTCTACTTTAGGGCTCATTTGCATAGATCTAAGATTCGTCATCTGTGTAGATGTTATACACGGCTTTTGACGCATCACGATTGTATTTTTTGAGCATCTCTTTGCACCAATCGACACGAGCCTTTTTCAACGGTTGTTAAATTATGCGGAATCCAACGGGTACAAATCTTTTTCGCAGCTAAATGTTCAATCCAAAATTCAATGTAAAATATATCACATGCCGACCTTGCTTTATCAGTTCGCTTAGAGTATCGATGTTTTTTGGGATAATAACCGATTTTGACAACCTTATTTAAATTCGTCCGTCAGCGAACGACGGCCACGATTGAATTCGTCAAACCAGTGATATACAGATGGTGTTTGATCGCCAAAAGTCAAAGGGAGCCGATACACCCTTGTTGCGATAATCGGCGTAGAAAGTCGTAGTAATCATCGCACGAAAATTCTCTCGAGTTAATTTCATTTTTTGTCTGAGATGAACTTTTCAATTCACTAAACAACATAAATAGCATCCGCATGACAAAACGTTCTAAGTGCGTATACAGTCAACAATGTCAAACTTTACGATGTATATGTCGCATGGTTGCCAATTCCGATACATAAATAGCAACCCTCGTATAAAATATGTATATTTATTACTTTGACAGGTAAGTAAACTATTTCAGCGCCATATGCAGTCATGAATTTAATGTAGAGAATTTGCTTATATACATTAGACCATTTTTTTCATGCGCTTTCTTTTAAACTGTTTTTGATTAGTTAAGGGTTAATGAGTGCCGTGTTCTATATATACGAAAAACATGTACTTGAATCAGAATTTGAATAAGTCAATTTAGCGAAATGAGGCAAAATAAATTAAAAAAAAGGGGGAGAGATCTGGAATCCTTTTCAATTATTTTTTTATTTATCTTTACCCCTTTTTCCTTTCTGTTTAAGTTTCAAGCATCATTAGCATCGAACGCTTTCACAAAATCGCAATAATATTTTCGCATCAAATTAGAAACGACCCTCCAGGCCCCATTAAAAAAAATTCCAGAAAAACCGGCCGGTTTTTCTCTTCTAAAATACGACCGACCTCGCCGAAGAGTGGCCTGATTGATATTAAGAGGATTACGGAGCCTCAAATTTTGAGACACGCGGCGGTTTTGCTTAACGAGGCTGATTCGCGTCATTTTTCCGCTCGGATAAAGGAAAGAAAAGACGTCGCCATGCAAATAAATTTGTGAAGAGGTAGAGAATGAGGAGGAACGGTCACCCGAGCACCCTCTATTAAACGTCGTAATTAAAAGCGGTCTTCTTTTGGGATTTTCGAGGCGAGATTAAGCTTTTTTGCGTTGTGTCGGTTTCCTATCCGAACCATTGATTTCGCTCAACTTTGCGTTTATCGTAATCATAGGATAGGAGAACGCGCAGGTCGGGCCATTGTGAGCGATAATGGAACTATCGAGTTTTTCTAATTGACTCGGACTTTTAAATTGATTCAGTTTAATCCATAGGAATAGTCTTTGCCTAGTATTATATTTCCAAGGGAGACCCTTTTATTTATTTCTTATGGTATTAACAGAAAGTTGTTGGGAAGGAACGTACGAAAAAAGAACACATTGAAATTCAAAACGTGGGAGAAAGCCAAATATTAAGTCAAAATTTAAGTCTTAAAAGTCTCAAATTTGCTAAATATCAAACATTGATGCAGTATTAAAGAGGGGTGCAACAATAATCAAAGAATATTCTACTTTAAATATAATTTAGAGATATGTGTGTCGTATTGTTAGTTCAGTATTTATCGGAAAGTGAGGTTTTTGATTTTTTATATTATATGGCTGTTTGGTTGATTATTTGAGTTTTTTTAAATTACACTGAATAAGGGAAATTGTTAGAATGTTCATAGATAGATTTTCAATTGATATATTCTAAATCCTCACTGTTTCAAACATTTTGTTGATCTGGAGCCTATTTTAAATCTGTTGCTTTTTCTTTTTAACATTTAATATACTGAGTACTTGCCATTTATAACAATGGTGTCATAAAGTGTGGAACAGCGTGATCAATTTGCTCAATTTCACTATGAAATTTGCCCATAGATGGCCCTAGATGTCAATGTAGTTACCGTCAAACCGCGTCATTGGCAGCATTTCCTTGTTGACATCTGACAAAGATTTTCAACTCAAAACAATACAAGTTCGTAGTTCATACAACAACATAGTTTGTTTCAACATGCGTTGAAGATGTCGAATTTTGTGCCTGGAAACTACGATTTGCGCACAGCATTAATTTTCTGATACCATTTGAAGAAAACTGTTGCAGAATCGCATCGAATGCTTGTCGAAGCTTATGATGAGCATGCTCTTGGTAAATCACAATGCTTTGAAAATGGTTTAAAAATTTTAAAAGTGGCGATTTTGACGTGAGAAACGAAGAACGTGGAATACCACCGAAAAAGTTTGAAGACCTCGAGGATGTTTGCGAGCATTGTTGGATGAGAATGACGCTCAGACGCAACAACAACTCGTGGATCAATTAAATGTGACGCGAGAAGCCGTTTCTATACGTTTGAAAGCCATGGGAAAAATCCAGAAGAAGGGTTCCACATGAACTGAATGAAAGACAGCAGGAAAACCGAAAAACCACTTGCGAAATGCTATTTGCCAGGTACAAAAGAAAGTCATTTCTCCATCAAATTGTGACTGGTGATAAAAAGTGGATATATTTGGAGAATACTAAGCGTAAAAGATTATGGGTAACTTCACGCGAACCATCGACATAGACTGCAAGGCCAAATCGCTATGGACTGAAGACAATGCTCTGTGTTTGGTGGGATCAAAAGGGTGTGATCTATTATCAGTTGAAACTCATAATAGATGGTGAAAAAACCAGAATACCAAAAAAGGCAACCCAAAGTGATTTTGCTTCATGATAATACACCATCACACACAGCAAAACTGGTCAAGGAAACGATTGAGGCGTTTAGTTAGGAAATACTTTCGCATGCGGCTTACTCACCAGACTTGGCTCCATCTGATTACTACTTATTTGCATCGATGAGACACGCACTTGCTGAGCAGCGCTTCACTTCTTACGAAAATGGCTCGATAACTGGTTTGCCTTACATAAGCAACAGCTTTTTGGTGCAGCATACACAATTTGTCTGATAGGTGGGAAAAATGTAAAGGTAGAGTTATATGTGTCGTATTGTTAGTTCCGTATTTATCGGAAAGTGAGGTTTTTGATTTCTTATATTATATGGCTGGTTGGCTGATTATTTGAGTTTTTTTAATTACACTGAATAAGAGAACTTGTTAGAATGTTCATAGGTAGATTTTGCAGATAAATCAAACTATTTCTTCAATTGATATATTTTAAACCTTCACTGTTTCAAATATTTTTTTATTCTGGAGCCTATTTTAAAGCTGTTGCTTTATATTTTTAACATTTAATATATTGAGTACTTGCCATTTAAAACAATGGTGTCATACAGTGTGGAACAGCGTGATCAATTTGCTCAATTTCACTATGAAAATTCGCTTCACTTCATACGAAATACGAAAATGGCTCGATAACTGGTTTACCTCAAAAGAGTAACAGTTTTTTTGGTACAGCATACACAATTTGTCTGATAGGTGGGAAAAATGTACAGCTAGCGACGGGCAATACTTCGAATAAAATAGGTTTTTATCATTTTCGTACAACAAACGTGTATTTTCTATATCAAAATTCCAGTTTCATATTTATATACCTGGTATAACCATTCTCTGTAAAAATGGATCCATTTAGCTCGATCGCCTGAATATTGCAATAGAATCGCAAGCGGAAATTCCGCAAATTTTTCTATTTTGATTCATGCGGGACCCATACATTGGCCTTGCTAATCTCCCTAGTTGTTCTAAGCCAATCACTTTCAATTAGCTCCAATATTTCATTGTCATTAGCCTTAACCGGTCGTTAGGAACGTAGTGTATCGCTAAAATTAAAATTGTTTTCACGAAACTTTCTGAACCACTTATGGCACATGGAATTGTTAACGGCACCCTCACCATACACAGCTCGCTAATACAGGGTGTTACGGAGAAACAGGATATTTTCAATGACAATTTTTTTCGGGCATCTCTTGGCTTACTCCTCATACTGAAAATGCATCGGATGTTGGCGTGACTGCCCTCCAAAGGGAAAGCTAACAGTGTTTTCAGATTGAACGCTACGCTACCAGTTTCATTACTTTATTTGTATGGCTCGTATATGTTTTTACTTTTTTTGTGTCTGCTAGACAGCCAAAATGGATAGAATTCGACTTGGGAGTTTGCTGATCCTTCCAAGTCATCGGGATATGCATTAAGAAATATTTATTTGGCTGATAGCTGGTGGAAATACGATAAAAAAATTGATATTGCTGCAGAGTTTTTTTACTTTATTTCAGAAAACAATTCATATAACACGTCCTATCTTTATAATTTTTTCCTCGATCTAGGCCATTTTTAGCTATAAAAGTTACATACATGTTATAAGAAAGTAGATGTTTCGTATTTTTCTATTAAGCATATAAAACAATATTCCTTGCTTTAAGTCGGATATATCATATAATTTTCCTCCAGCGGCATTTTTCCAGTTATACCGAAATTGAATTATCACGATTCCGATATTGCGGCAACGTTGCGGCGATCGTCTCACGGCAGCCGGTTCGAAGGACCGCGTCTCCTCCAATAATCCGAATTCGTTACGTAACTCACGTAAGGCCTCCGGGAACCGTACACTGTAATTTCGCCGTATCTGGATAGAAAACGTGATGATATATCTCGCGGCCCTCTGTCGGGCACCTTGACCAAGTCCGTATTTTATGGCGACCGTATGTTAATGTGAGACATTTAGATCGAGATCTGAGAGTCGCTACTTCTTTCTTGATGCCGACTGTTCTACATTTAAACGATATTTTACGTTGCGACGGATCAAGAACACGTCCAAGCTCGGCGAAGCTCATTGCGTGCGAGGAAAAATTTCGAGAAATTGATAAGGAGGAGTTCTGGGTTGGGAGACAAGTTTTAGAAGCGAGTCTGTTTAAGAAAGATTGAATTTTAAAACGCACATTCTTTAAACCCACGAAAGCGTGATATATTAAGACATGTTGATTTTTATAGTTTCTTGTTTTAAATATCGTATTTATGTTTTAGAGTTCTTTATTGAATACTAAACGATCATAAAAATTATGTATTAAAAATACCGTAAATTTTAAAGAGCAAATCAACAATTAATGAGATATTTAATAATTTACAAATTCATAAAATATAAATAATAAATATAATGCGAGGGTTACTATTTATGTATCCGGAATAATATGTTAAATAAATACAAATATCTTTAATGAAAATGGTTTTATTTGTTTTCAAAATATTCTCTGCGATAATCGATACACTTCTTCATACGTTTGAACCAATTTTCATAGCACGTTTTCCATTCCGATTAAGGTGATCTACAAAACGTGCATTTTGAACGCCTCAGCTGCTTCTTTTGGTATCGAAAATCGTGAAGCACGTAGTTTATTCTTCACGGACGCGAACAGAAAGACATTATTAGGTGCCAAATCAGGACTGTACGGCGGATGATGAATTCGATGTTTTGACATGTCAAATATTTAGTTGTTCGGTCCGATGTGTGAGAGTTCGCGTTGTCATGGTGAAGAATGATCCTGCGTTGCTGGTTGTTTTTTGAGCGATTATCAAATAATGCGGAATACAACGCACACAAATCATTTTCACGGCTAAACGTTCATATAAAATCTTGTGTATGCTTGTTATATTATTTCCCTGGGATGCCTCAATCTCACAGAATGTCACATGACGATATTGCTTTATCAGTTTGCGCATGTATTGATGTTTTCATGCACAACAACCGATGTTGGATGACCTTCTTTAAATTGGTCCATAAGCGAACAATAACCACAATTGAATTGACTCAACCAGTGATATAAAGTGGTGTTAGAAGTCGCTAAACAACACAAATAGCGTCCATATGACAAAGCGTTCTGAGTACGTATAGAGTCAACAGTGTCACCATTGTTGCTAATTCTAGAAACATAAATAGCAACTCTCGTAACAAATTGTTGTAACATTTACCAAACTCTGATTTAATTAACAAACGTCTCAGTTCTAATTTGAGCTGAACGGGCTGGAATATCATTTGATTCGTGTTAATCGATAATGTTTTCTTTCACTCTTTGCATCTTTTTGCCAAAAAATTAATATGGTAGGTTCTCGACTTAATTCTCGACCTAGTTTGACCACCCTTATTTATGAAAAAAGTTATATAATCTTCGAAGTAATCTTCCTCACTTTTTATTCACTTTCACTACGTTCAGGCAAGTGCCGAATCCCAGATGGAAAAAAAACTTGGTGGTCTTAACATGAAATAGTCATTGCAGTTTATTTTCTCTTTCTTTCTCAAGATATGTTAAGTTAGGTTAGGTTCAAGTTCAAAGAGGTCAATTTTGCCTATTGTGGCTGTGCGTTGTTCTAATGCAAAATTACTGCCCTTCTTCTCTTGCCAGTAGAAAGTTGTTTGTCCTGCAGAGCGTTACTAAATCAGTTTCAGAACGAATCAGTTGGAGCTGATAACAGCAGTGATCGTTTGATCAACTTGGAGCAACTCATAATATACGATTGCTGCATTATTTTATGGGTAACGAGGATTAACTCACCATTTTCGTGTTTTTACTTCCAGATCGTAGAGGATCTTATCGCTGAGGATTCACGTTTTGTCGCAGGTCACAATTTTAGGCAGGAAGTTTATTTTCTTGAATCTGGGAAGCAATGACAAAAGGATCTCTTTTTACTTCCAGCTCTGAGTTCATAGCGGAACCAATAAGTTTCCTTTTGAGTTTTTCTTAGATTGTGTAAAGATTTAGAAATGGTTTGCGGTGTTACTCCCAGGTTCTGTTTGAGCTATAACAATGTACGACAAGGATTTTCTTGCGGCGGTGCTTCTAATTTTTTCATCATCTACTATTTTTAATTCATTTAAATAAAAATTACCAGTTCGAAATTGCTGGAACCACTTCTTACAAGTATTATACGAAATAGCATTATTTCACAAAGCCGCACAAATCATATCCTGAGCTTCCGCAGTATTTATTTTTCAGTTGAAGGAAGTGCCTCAAGTGCTACTTTTCGAACGACTGATGTTTCAGGTTATATTCACAATGTCATACCTCGTTTTGAAGCTCAAAGATGGAGCTTTAAAATAACTATGCGTTAAAAAAATTTGAATTCAATAGATACTGTACGCGATAAAGCACAGGGGCCGAGAATTTTGTCGAAGACCTGATATCAGGAAACATCATTCTCGCCGATATGGTACCGAATTAGTTGTTTCTATTTTCTTAGTTGATATAATGTTTTTTCTCTATTTTTCACAGCAGCTATGCATAATAACTCGCAGCTGGATTGGAATTCAACGAGAGATGATTATTATATTTCTTTGAGTTGTTCATAGTATTAAGAAACTAGCATCATTACCCACGTGATATATATGACCTATTCAGTGGTCTTATTTACTTGAAATCAACTTAACATTATAAAATGACAAATAAAGGGAATAAAATAAAATTATCTGTTCCCTATGACGGATTTAACTTATTTTAATAATGGTGAGTTTATAATCGAAAAATGACCATCTTTTTGCCTTAATTAAATATACTACTATAATTAAAAATAAGGTAAATAAAAAATAAAACATGTATTTATTTATCAAAATTTATTTTATCTCCTTCAAAGTAATCCCCCCTCATTATAATACACCATATATACACTTTGCAGCGTTTTTTCCAGTCCTCGAAACAGATTTTATACTCGATGTCCGGTATTTCCTTTAAAGCGACCAGCGAACTCTCTTGATGGCTTTTAGGTAACTCAAAACGACCTCCCCAAAGTGGTTTCTCCAATCGATGGAACAGGAAAAATTTCAGAGTGCCATAATTGGTTAATCTGGTGCTTGTGCAATGATATTTTTTTGATTTTTAGTCGAAAATTATTATTAGGAATCATTATTGCGATGTGCCTTGTTTCGCTGTAGTAATTCAAAAAACAATAAACCGTTTGGCCACAAATCTCACCGATTTTTCGAATGGATTCTAATACTTAATTGGTGGTTACTCAGTGCAGAACCCTTGATTTTCGTAAGGTTTTCTTCATTGGTTAACGCGGAAGTTCTTCTTGAACGAGGTCTATTTTCAACTGCTTCTCTGCAAGCACTAAAGTCATTCTACCATTTGTAAATATTTATTTTTGACATAGCTTCATCGACGTATTACTTTCCTAACATGTTTAATTTAACAACACAAGAAATTTTGTTTTTAGAGAAAATTTAACGCAAATGTATTTTAAAAAATCAACTTAATAAATAAATGGTTGTATCGAAACGTAAAGCGCGCGTTTACCTTATTTTTTGATCATAATTAAACATATTTCCAAAAACAACGTTGGTGGTTGTTTCGTAACAAAATATAATATATACGTTTATAAAATTCGAAGAGACAAAATTGAGATGACATCGGAGCGAGTTTTGAAAGAAATCCAAAATCACTGTGAACAAGCTCTGTAATTCGGTTTTGTTTGAACCGGGTATTTAATCTAACATTTCCAATTTCCATACTGACAAACAACCGAATTCTGTTTATCAATCTAAGATATATATATATATATATATATATATATATATATATATATATATATATATATATATATATATATATATATATATATATATATATATATATATATATATATATAGGGACTATTATACGAGGAGTATTTTTTAAATAATGTTCGTTTGTGAATGAAAGTGAGAATGACGCGCAATTGCCGCAGTCCACTTGCGCGTCTGCTCCCGGCACGCTTTACGCGCGTTTAGGCGCTGTTTGCAGCCGTATCGTCTATCTGTGAAGAAGTTGAGAGCTGTAGAAGTTCATAATGTTTAAGAACATTGAGTCGCCCGCCGACTGGGCGATACGATCTGTAATTCGATTCTTTAGTACAAGAAACTTGGCAGCAGTGGAAATTCACCGTCAGGTGTGTGAGGTCTACGGTGATAATGCTATGAGTGACAGTAAAGTTTGAATGTGGGTGAGAATGTTAGAGGATGGGTGGGTTAATGTGCGTGATGAGCCACGCCCTGGTCGACCTTCTCTAATTTCTGAAGATTTGGTTCGTGATTGGTGAAAATGAGTGTGGAGAGACGATTCATTATTTCAAAGTTATCTTGGTGGTCAACGGTTCAACAACGACGAAGAAGATAATACTGCAGTCAAGTGTTGGGCTTCTTCACAGGCGGCAAATTTATTTAACGTCGGAATTCAACAACTTGTTGAGCGTTATGACAAATGCTTGAACAAAAATGGAAATTATGTAGAAAAGTAGATAAAAATGTGCAGAAAAATATTTTAATGATATTAATAGTATTTTTCTTCTTCCTAAAAAACGGACCTTATTTAAAAATATCTCTAGTATAAGCAATTATATGTGGGTTCTTTTTTAGAAAATGACGAAAAACTCTAATATACTTCCACTAAAAAAAGTGTAAGCCTGACAACGAACAAGTATTTTTGGTTATTTACTTTTTAAATATTATTTAATTTAAATTGATGTCTTCAGAAAAATTACCTTATTTTATGACTAGTTTCGGAAAATATATTCATCATTAGGCTCGCAGGCTCGAACTCGTACACTATATGTGCTAGATATTCCCTAGATGACACACGTTTTTATAATTTTTACACCAATTCCTTCTATTAAGGTTTTAAAAGCACCATGCATTGTCTGAGCATCTAATGACAAGTTGATGTGCCGATATAGATCAAACTGGACAGAATATTATGTTTTTAGAACAAATATGTTTTTCATTTATACGAGCGTCATTCGATAACTTCTCGACCTGAAAAGGAAAACACCAATTGCAATTCAATACTTTAAAACCAACGAAGTTCCAACTTTTTAATATTTCTCGGTGTAATATAATAAATATAATTTATCCAACTCAGTAAAATATGCCGTTGTCTCATATTTCACCTCATCGTTTGAAGTGAATCCCCGCCCTGCGAAGTTTGGGACGAATAAATAGTCGCTGGGTATACGGCGCATGTGGGAAAGCGGTGCATACACTTCTAGGAGTTTATGGAGTTTATACACGTTTGTGGTGTGGTGTACAGATGTGGATGCTTTACCTAAACAGCACCCTTCAGTTGGTCCAGTAGTGAAGTTTAATACTCCCAGGTGATAGTTCTGCCTTTTGTCTGGTAGACTATGAGCAGACTATTTCAGTCGGCGATCAAAAACAAATGCAAGGAAAATAATTGGTTTAAAGAGAAAATAGGACATATTAAGTAACAGAAATTAAAGAAGATGTAATGTTATAATTTTTATTACTTGAAGTAAAACCTGGATATTTATAATTTTGAGTCATTCCAGTATGTTCTATCAGGAAGATGTTTTCAATTTGTATATGGGAGAGTCGAAAGCATAAATAGCTGAGGTACGTCTGTTAAAAGATTGAACATATCTATTACAATTGCAATTGCAATTATCTTTGAATAGTTTCTTTGAATTGAATAGTGTCCCAGTATGTTTTAGAGACTATTTTTAGACAAAAAGTAAGTACATAAACTGCATGAGCTTTTGAAGCAAATAAAGAAGGAAGATAAAAAATTAAATTACACTCTGGTGGAATTATAAAAAAAAACAAACTAGCTGAAATATTTAAGGCAGAACGTTTTCTGGGGGAATTTCTCCTCTTGCCGTCAGGTCGGCACATCGATCTTTTTCCAACGACTGGAAGGGCATTATGCCTCGCTCTAAATTCCCAGAGCGAGCGCTCCAGTCCCGAAAAGAGCGGAGCATACCCAGTTTGGTGTCCACGATGTCGAATAATCTATATGACCGTAGCGGGATGTCAATCTTTTTGGTGGCTTTGTCGCATCCTTGTATTTCAGACCTGGTAGCACTGGCATAGAAACGTTATACTTAATGAATAGTATGACTGCGACAAACAAAATTATATACAAGGTGTGTAAATAAAGTTATGAGACTGATTTTATATAATTATTTTATTCAAATAAAATTATAGTTCTACCTTGTGTTCTTCAACGTAGTTGCCTTGGAACCAACATAGCACTGGAAGTGGTTTATCCACTCTTCACAACAATGTTGAAACTCAGATACCGAAATCGTCTTCAGCTGGTCGGTTACGGTATTTTCAATGTTTTCCAATGTCTCAAAATGATGTAATTAGCAGTGAATTTTCAATTTAGTGAAAAGGAAAAAGACGAATGACTCTTTTTTAAAGTCTTTTAAGAACTTCTTGGTAAAAATGATGGTTTACCGTTTGGCCTTGACATACAAATTCCTTATGGACGATCACCAGGCCATTAAAAAAACAATTCAGAATCGGTTTGATCATGGATTTACTTATTCTGACTTTTTTTGCCTTTGATGATTATTGGATCTTGTGCTTTCGTTGAAGGCCTTCCGCTGTGAAGTTTATCTTGAATCCAGTCTCGGCCTTCTGAGAATGTCTTAAAACACGGCCTTTTGATAAAAAAATATTTTCATATGTCTTTTGAAGTTTTACAAAAGTGTTTTCTGAATAAAATGTCAAGTTTGAATCAAAATTTGATAGCACAGCATTGCTCGAAATTGTTGCCTCTCATTTTCAGTACGTACTACAAAAATTGTGCTCATGAAAAGAATTGCTGCGGACTACAAAAGGGAAGCCAATATTGTTGCCATATTGAACGCTACGCTAATGGTCTCATTACTTTACACCTAGTACAATTCATTATATTTACATGCCCATTCTGTCGAACAGGATCGTTGTTGCCTGGTGCGAAATGAAACACAAGATTATTTACTAATTATGTCCATTATTTTTTAAACAATATGTCAATATGCTTGTCAGGATTGTCAGTCATGTATTGTGCGCCTTTCTTTTCTGGTACTTTGTATTTTCCTAATTTTTCTATTAATTTGAGATGTACAGTATTTGATGGGCTACGACCGATATCTTCGATAAACCCGGCAAATACTCTACGACCACTTCGAAACGTTTTAGTCACTTTTTGGATATTTTCACCTCTTCGAGATGTTATTGAAGGTCCTAGCTGTAGATCGACTATTTTGAAAATCATGAAACCATTTAAAACGTTTCACTTCTCATTACTTAATTAGTATAAATAAATTTCAAAAGTTCCTCTACCAAAACTTTGTTTCTTCAACCAGCTCATAAAAGATACTACCCAGATATTATGTTATTACCAATGGACAAGATATTGAGCGCTTTTAAAGTTATTTTAGTGAAAGCTTTGATGTGTTATTACGTAGCTCAAGTGTTTATTTACGACGACGTATTAATTCCTACTGATTTCTTACAGATTGCATCAATCAACATTATCACTGTAGAGTTGTGCACTAAACTATACAACATCCAAATTTCGCTGGCATTGATATGAATATTCTGTATAATGCTACATTATATTTTTTTATCAATATTCCATAAAAACTGTGACATTTTCTAGGAATTTCCATTTATCATTCTAAAATGTTGTTTATCATATTATACATCGTTCGGGTTAGATTCTAAAAAACAACGTATCTAAGGTCATAAACTAAGCGATAATCTTCAATCTGAGTCGGCTTTTAAATCCGTTTTATATTCCTTCGGACGTTTTCTATTTAGAATAAAAAATTAAAACGGAATAAATCAGATTTATGTTTTAAATGTAAAGATATCTTACAATTGTTAAGTAAAAGTCAAACAAATCACAAATTAATAAAATATCAGAATTTAATTTTCTTTATCCGTTATTTATTTTATATTTACCAACATTTAAGATTTTTGCTTCATTATTCACCCACATCTTGAAAAGGTCTATTTTAGCTAGGGTAAACCATGCTGTTAGTTCATTATCGTGCTTAGCCGAGTTCTGTCTTTTCTTCTGGGCAATCTCTCAAGGGTAAGTGTCTCACGTTACCCTTTTAATTATTTATAACTCTTAAAAGAAATAAGACAGATTTTTCTCTATATGCTTACTTCAATTTTAAATAATGTATTAGTTAATTTATGAAAATCAAATGTCAATCAAATCTGAATAATTAACAGCGACGCAATATTGTGCCATTTTAAACATATTTTCCATAATTGTTGTCAACATATGCGGTGTTAATGAACTGATTTCAGCACGAATGTTATTATTATTTATTTAAAGGTTTTCTCTCAAAAATCCCCATATAAAATAGTCTATTAGCTCATTATTAATTTTGCATGAAAATTGTCTATTTGATGAAAGTTTCGAATGGAGAACTTTCTGGAGACTTCTCCACACTTTGCATGCGTGCAATATTTTCCGCTCTTCTCACTGTTCTTGGATATCTGATACGGGGCCTATCCACAACTATCCCGAATTCTTGAAATTGCTTGAATAAACAATAACTTGTCGATAAAATGTTATTTATTCATATTGCATTTATCTATCCATAATAAATCTTGCACATATTGGAATATATATATATATATATATATATATATATATATATATATATATATATATATATATATATATATATATATATATATATATATATATATTCCTGTATATATATAGCCCGTATCGATCCACTGCAGGATGAAGGCCTCTTCAGCATGCTTCCAACCTTCACGGTCCTGGGCTTTCCTCTGCCACTCGGGTCCAAAATACTTAACGATGTCATCAATCCATCGTGCTTTCGGTCTTCTTCGCGGACGTTTGCGATCAAGCGGTATCCACTCCAGGATTGCCTTGGTCCATCTGTCGTCCCATCGCCTCGCTATATGGCCTGCCCATCTCCATTTCAACTGCTTTACTCTTCCAATGATGTGACAGACTTTTGTTTGTTCCCTGATCCATGCGCAGGACTTTCTGTCTCGTTTTGTAATGCCAAACATACATCTTTCCATTACCCTCTGTGCCACCCGAAGTTTTTGAATTGATTGCGATGTGAGTGTCCAGGTTTCACTTCCGTATGTCACAACGGGTAGAACGCACTGATCGAATACTTTTCTTTTCAGGCAAAGTGGGAGTCTGCTCTTAAACACTATGTTGAGCCTACCAAATGCCTGCCAGCCACATTTAACACGCCGTTCCACCTCCCCGGCGGTATTCCCCTCAATGAAAATCCTCTGCCCAAGATATAGAAAGCTGTCCACAATCTCTAAATCCCTTCCTAAAACTGAAATTCTTCTGTCCTGAGCGAAGTTGAACATAACCTGACTCTTTTTCAGGTTTATTTTCAAGCCAAATGGTTCGCCAGCCCTTTGCAGTTCTTGTATGCGTCTTTACAGCTCCTTTGGGTCTTGTGAAATGAGAATAATATCATCTGCAAATCTAAGATGGTTTAAGTGTGCACCATTGAACTTTACCCCATCCTGTTCCCAATCCAGTTTACGGAATACTTCTTCAAGGCCAGCCGAGAAAAGAATATTCGATATTGCGTCACCCTGCCGTACACCTCGTTCTATATTAATTCCCACTTCAAGATCATCAAGGTGAATTTTTGTTTTTATTTATTATTCCGGGTACATAAATTGCAACACTCGTATATATGCATACATATATATATATATATATATATATATATATATATATATATATATATATATATATATATATATATATATGTATGTATATATATATATGAGTGTTGCAATTTATGTATCCGGAATAATAAATAAAAACAAATATTTATCATTGAAAATGGTTAGTGCTAGTTCTCACTAGCACTCTTTTTATTCCGACTGAGGTTTCTCCAAAACATGCATTTTGAACGCATCAACCGCTTCTTCTGACGTCCCAAATCGTTCACCACGCATTTTATTATTCACGGACGGGAACAAAAAATTAATCATTGGGTGCCAAAGACTGTACACCGGATGATCCATTAATTCGATGCTTTGACCGGTCACATATTGAGTTGTTCGATCCGAGAACATGTCGCTGGTTGTATTTTCCTATTTCTTCAAAGACTGCTGTCAAACAAATAGTTGTGTACCATTTAGAACTGACCATTCTACAGTTCTCTAGAGGCCCTATAGCCACATGATTCCAAAAAAAAAACTGCAGAAAACAGGGTTGCATCAAAGTGCTTCTTGCCCGAACAACTTTTGTTGTGTTTGGTTCATCTTGAAAGATCAATCGACGAGTCGGTACAATCGACTGCCCTTTACTTTTGGGCTCATACGCATAGATCCAAGATTCATGTCACCTGTGTAGATGTTACACATGCCTTAGCCGTACCACGATTGTTTATTTTTGAGCATTTCTCTGCACCAATCAACACGAGCCTTTTTTAAGCGAATTTTTTGTCAAATTATGCGGAAGCCGACGCACACAAATCTTTTTCATGGCTAAATGTTGATATAAAATCTTGCGTATACTTGTCATATTAATGCCCAATGTTGCCGTAATCTCACGATATGTCACATGATGATCATGCTTTATCAATTCGAGCATAGTATCGATATTTTCTGGCATAACAACCGATTTTGGACGACCTTCTTTAAAATTGTCCATGAGCGAACAACGACTACTATTGAATTCACTGAACCAGTAATGTACAGTGGTTTTAGATTAAATTCGCTTTATCGGCAAAAGTCGAAGTGAGCGTCATGTTTGCCCATGCGTATAAAAATGGACGCATCTGTACCAACAATTTGTAAACTCTTAACATCTTTAAGGAAAAATTCTATAACGTAATGACTGGAATATGGCCTGAAACATTCGAAAAAGTATTTGAAAAATTGTCACTGAGAAATTATAATTGCAAGAACAAAATTATCCATTGAAATAAATAGGTTCCCAAAAATTTTATGATCTGAGTATTTTAATGCTTCCTTCCAAAACGTCCTTCTAAATATATACGAACAATATCGTACTAAACTATTAGTTTTTCAAGACTAAAATGTTAAATGGAATACTTAAATATACAAAAAACCGTGCATATAATACGAAGCAGTTTTAAAATCGTTTTGTATCTCGTAAAAGTACTGAATGTTAAAATAAACGTTCTGACCGAACATCATTTATCAAAGACTTCGAATACAACACTAATATGTTGTTTCGCATGTTGGAGCTATTAAGAGCTGCAGCAGCTCCGCTACCTCGAAGATTTACGTATGGTAATAAGGTCTGCCCACACTACGAACTCGAGATACAGTTACCGAGGCCGCGTTGCGTATCTTCCGCAGCGGGTCAGGCTGATACCGACCTGGTTTTGACGTTTTAAACAACTCCGGCTCCACAACGAGCGTGTCGAATTTAGAAAAACCGTTCGTGTTTGTTTAAAAGATTAATGTTTCGACGTTCGATTCCCTCGATACAGAGGGAAAAAACGTGGGCCGTGAATTAAATCAACCGGATGTTGTTTTACTCACAATCCGAAAAACGCGCTGTTTTATTCTTAATACACTTTTGAGTTTTTGTTCGGTCGGCGAGCTAATGAAAATGTGGTTTTTCATTTCGGTTCCGTTTTATCAAACTTGTCAAATCGTCAGCCCGTTTTTTTACTAATTTGATTACATTTATTTAATTGAAATTGGATAATCTAACCTGAACGAATGCATAATTTTTTTCCTCAACCTAGCTCGGTGTGATTTGGTTTTGTGTGTTGTATACAAGTTAACAAACAACTTGTTGCTTTGATTAATCATTTACTTGATTACTGAGAGCAAGTGATTTATCTTGATGCTTTCGTTTTTCAATGCAGGTTACCTGAAATATTTAATGTATCGCTTTGAAATGGGTAAACATGTACATTTATGGTGCTAAAATTTAGTAAATGAGTGATCTATACTTATCAATTTGAAACGTTTAAAAGTTTGCACAATTTACAGAAGAGGATAACAATTGCCTTTTTTAATGCATTAAAACCACTTTTTATCAAAAAATCAAGTGCATTGAGTTAAATAGTGATTATAACGGACAACTAAAAGCCAAATGAAAATAAAAGTGATTAAATAATATTATTTCAAGAACATCTTACACTTTCTGAGCAAGACTAATTATTTACGTACAATGTATATTGAAGTACTCGTTTTCAGAAGCTGCGCTTTGGATATTTTCCTGCTCACGTATGAACGAGGTATATTACTTTTGTTTTAATAGTCGTTTTTTATAAACAATTTAATACAATTTAGGTCTTTAATAATCCATACTTGACGAGTTCTTATTTGTTGTGCACCAAGTCATCCAATCAATTTCAATAAACAATATTTTATTTGATATACATTGTTTACGTAATAATATATATATATATATATATATATATATATATATATATATATATATATATATATATATATATATGAAGTGAATTAATAACCAAGGTTGTTTCTGTTAGACCTAGTTGAAGGACTGGAAATACAACATGTCCATCAGACGGCTATTTCCTAGTAGTTTTCATTAGTTTTTATTTAAAATAGGCTCATTATGAACGAACATAATTCTCGAAGTGGTCGTACTCATTGCACTATTTTTTTGTGAATCATTTCTAAACCTACCGTCAAAGTCTGTTTAATCTCCCTGGCCCTCTCGAAACGCTTTCGTTTCATGGCCAATTTCAGTTAAGGTGAAGAGGTGCGTAAATAAGTCAGACTAATATGAAGGATGGTCAGGTTCCGCGATACTTTTTGTAGTTAACATTTCGTGTTCAGTCCCGCTTTTGAAAATTCCTTTTTTTCGTTCCATTTTTCAAACTTTTCCATTGAACGGGGATGTGCAGTGAATTTTAGACATTCACTGTACTCATTGACAAGCCCTGTAGATTCACAATGATCATTTTGTTGAAATATATCACCACCTTTCCTAAATTGCCTTTTCAGCTATATATATATATATATATATATATATATATATATATATATATATATATATATATATATATATATATATATATATTCTTATGAACATGAGCGTGAATGTACTTTAATACTTCCTGTGTAGATGAAAGGCCATCACATTTTTAAGTTATTATCACAAATATTATCGCCGGTCGTGTTGGTGCGGCGGTAAGAGCAGCGGCCCGCCGCTGCTATGCCGAATCCGCGCTGGAGCGGTAGCTGGTTCGATTCAAGCGCTCGGATGGTTATTTTTCTTTCTTCTGTCCGTTTATCTTTCCTAAATGTTTGTGATTGTTTCTAGGCAAGAGTGTAAAATCCGACTACGAATTACCCCTCAGTCACGCCAGTTAAAGGCTGGGTAAGGCCGGATGCCTTCTGAGAAGTGTTCTACGTTGGTCACTCGCCAGTCGGTAGGTTTCCTGATAGACTTATGGGTAGGCACATAACCAAGGGTTTATAGCCCGAGGGCGGTGCTGGCCTGGGTTTGTCGGAAGCTGATGACCGTGGTTCGGGACGGACGTTAAGCTGTAGGTCCAGTAGGTCCAGTCGTCTAGTCCAGTCTCTATAAATAGCCTAGTTGCTGATGCGCCTCTAACCCTAACACTTTACTTTACTTTACAAATATTATCACATTTTTATAGTTCATTTAAAAAACCGTCGCAACCATATACAGCTTGAATTGTGGTGACATTTTAAATGTATTCTGGCAAACGCGTGTATTCGTTCAAAGATCGTGCTACTGTTTTCACGAACATTTAAGCCGGTTTCTTCACTATTTCTTTACCCGAATTATATACTAATCAAATTTGCTTTAACAATAGTTGTGTATATTTAGTATATTTTATATAACTAACACAGAAGTTTCAATTTTTATTTTTTTGTTTTAGGTGAGTCCTCAATTTTTTGATCCAATTGACGATTACATATTTGTAAGTATGCATAAAATGATAAGTTATTGCTTTTATATAATGAACTTGGCCGGTCTATTTTGATCTATTCATATATTATGCAAGTCGAATTCCTTATATATAACATCGAGGCAGTTTCATTCAACGACTTGAAACTTTAGAATATTACCAATATGTAGGATAATTTGCATGTACAATATGTCAAAGTTTTGATGCAACTTTGCTAACAACAGTCAATTCTAGCCTTTTGAGACCATGTGCATCAATAACTCGGCAGTTTCGAGCACAAACCAATATAACCGTAATTTACCTTCTATTTCAGCGATGAATTTAAATACATTTTACGGACGGAAACCATTATGCATGTACCAGGACGGAATGGGTCCTAAATTATAAGAAAATCTAATTTCCTCGTAAACGTATACGATATTATTAAAACGCAAAGAATGAGTCCTCGTTGTCTGTAATGGGAAAAGAAACAAGAGTTTATTTAACCTACTAAAAGGAAATTAAACGTCGCGAATTTTTATATTATAGTAATACCCATAAGAACATTATTTTTCTTTCTTGTCATGTCATATTGTATATATATATATATATATATATATATATATATATATATATATATATATATGTATATATATATATATATATATATATATATATATATATATATATATATATATATATATATAAGATTGTTAAGTATATGGGACCCGAGTGGCAGACGAAAGTAATAAAATTTGGAATTCTTAGTTTGTGCGAAAGTGTAATCAACAAGATGGTATTGCAGACAATGAAAGAGATGGAAATCTGAAGGCACCATATTTAGAGAATAGACCGCATGAGGGCCCCATTGCTGCCGCCGCATGGGGCCGTACGTTATCTTACAACAATATTATCTGCCGAGTTCCCTTGTCAGTATATGGTCGTTTTCGTTCGATTTCGTCACTTAAACGTAACAATTGTTCTTGATAACGCTGACAAGTTACAGTTTTCTCGAGTTTTAGCAACTCAAAGTATAGCACACCTTTTATATCCTACCAAACACATAGATGGTTTCCCGGAATAAACCCATGCTTTTTTTTTAGGGTTATCGTATAGAACCCACTTCTCATCGCCTGTCACGATTTTGAACAGAAAATCCTTCTGTTTAAATCTTGACAGCAGGCAAACCGCACGCTTTATTTTCTGAGCTAAGCACGTGCGGAACCCAATGACCAGCCTTCTCAATTTTTTTTCCAGCTTCTGTAACCGATGGGAAATCGTTTGTTGAGTAATACCCAATTATTCGGCTAACTCCTTGTGTGTTTGTTGATCGAAAAGATCGAAATTACCCGACCGAAACTTTCTGTACTATCTTTTGCGCGTACTCTCAGACACCGCATTTTCTCCCAAAGCAGAGTAAATCATTTATTTCGCCTCGAGAACACTTTTTTTGCGAACAGAATACAGTGCCTCACGTGGCTATTGGACGACATCGTGTTCACTTGTGGTTATGTCGTGTAGCTTTCATATGCGATTTCTTGTATGTTAATGATTTATATACGAATTCCCAAAGCAACGGGAAAATATTTGAACTTAAAATAAAGTTATAGTTGATTAATTCGGAGAGAGCAGAATTTATTTGTACACCTACTATATATATAATGTTACAATTACTAGGTCTACGGGTAGAACGGCGTTTACGATTTGTACAATCTCGATGTTTCGGCTACCACTTTGAAGGTATTAGCAAAATAATCTAGTTGCATTGCTTTGCTTTGCTCTGGAGTTTCAATCTGCCTACTCCCCAGGCCTCACAATTAGAAAAAAACATTATCTGTTGATAATGGCTTTCAAAGTGGAAGCCGCAACGTCCAGATTTTACAAATCTCAAAACGCGGTTCTACCCGAGATCATGATAAAAATAGCAACTAGAGAAAAACTCACCTACATCAACTGATCTGAATAATTGCTAAGAGATTTTGAATGTGGTTCTATTAATAAACACCAGGCGGGATTTTCATTTTGCGAAATTGCTTGTCAAAATTCAATGAAATGTTAGTCATTATTGTAGTTTAAAGATATTGGTCTCAAGAAGGTAGAAAATGTCGCAGATGAGGCTCTAAACGTTGAATAATAATGACAGATCGGAATGATAAAACTGAGGTTGGTTGGCCTTTGAGATCGGCATAATAATGACAAGGTTAGTCGAATGACATGTATATATCAATGACAATATATGGAACGTATTGACAATCTTTGGCTTATATCTGTCAAACAATTGCAGATATAAGCTAGAGACTGCCAATATGTTCCATATATTTCCATATTCATTAGTATGGGTTTATTTCACATCACCCAATAGTAGTATTGTCCATCATTAATCAGAAGGAAAATAAGAATCGTGTCTTCTACGAGCAGAGTGGGATGAACAGTGCATCGGAATCGCTGTTTTCAGACTAATTTTGTTTTCACTTTGGAACATGGGAGGGATGAAGGCAGGTATCTAAGGAGAAGAACCTGTTTTTGAAGTCGAGTATAGACCGTGAGATAACACTTATCAGAGGAATGATGGTTCGGGTGGAGTTGTCATACGAATTAGAATTCTTATATTAGTCGTTCGAGAATATTTTTGGACTCAGTTGGTTTTGCATAACTTCTACGGCTTAAAAACATCACCATTGTTCCAGTGGTGTATCAGAACATTATACTTTTTCAAAGGTCGAAGGATTGGTATGTTAATCTTGCAACCCTCAAACATCCAATAAATTGGTGTGAGGTGTTATTTATTGCAAGTTATTTAGGAGGATAAACTCTTTTAGATATTAATAAATTTCCCCAGCGAATAGCAGAACGTGAACCTGTTCCTTTAAGTAGAAAAAATAATTAATTTTTATTTATGCGTCTCATCATCTTGTATATTTCGATCCATCGGAATTCAGTTTTTTGTTTCATTAGCCTCTTTTGGTATTATTTGAAAATAAAATGTAATACATTTAATTTGTTTTGTAACAAAATAAAGGAACACTTACACATTATTGTCGTTGAATATCAAAGTTGAAATTATTAACACTAATATTTTTCCCCGTAACACGTTTCAAACGATTCACGTCACATTAAGAAACACATAATTAGTTGTCTATTACACCCTATATATATATATATATATATATATATATATATATATATATATATATATAAGGGGGTGTATATATAGGATGTATATATATATATATATATATATATATATATATATATATATATATATATATATATATATATATATAGAGAGAGAGAGAGAGAGAGAGAGAGAGAGAGAGAGAGAGAGAGAGAGAGAGAGAGAGAGAGAGAGAGAGAGAGAGAGAGAGAGAGAGAGAGAGAGAGAGAGAGAGAGTGTATACATATAATACATAAAGAATCTATGACGCATATCTACCGATTGAAAAGAGACAAAAAAATACAAACTTATTTAATCCACTCAAAGAAAATATAACGACCCTATCTACGACTATTTCGTGGAAAACTGACCGGGCTCGGTCCTTGGGAAACTTTTTCTGGCCGTAGGTTTCGAAGCCGTCCGCTTCGGATATAATAAATGATTATACGTTCTAACTCTCACGAAAACTGGCCATTCAATCATGGAGTTTCATCTCTTCGTTCGTGATCCGTGGCAGTAAACTGGGACCGATCGCGGCTATTTATGATGATTTCGGAAAATTGTGCATGATTAGGTTATTTTTCTTTGCTTTTGATCGGATTATTGAAAAAAAAATTGGAGTTTGATTGATTGGGAAAAATGTGGCTGACGAAATGGCCGGCCTCCAGTTTTCGAGAAATAAGATTATATCGGAGATATATATGGAGGCGTTAATAAAAAAAAACAGCTTTTGTTTATTTGAACCACAATTCTTTTTTGCCGAGCAACGAAAATTTGATAATGTCGAAATATATTTTTCAATTAGGTCCATTGTTCCTCTATTTAAATAAAAGGAATAAAGAAATTATTAAAATTAACTATAATAGGAAAAAAGGCATTTTTTTCGGGCAATTTTTTTCTTTTGCGGTTGTTCTGATACGTATATGATGGTTATAATATATGATTGTTTTGATTAGAAAATTTGAAACGCTATACGAAAGAACAACGAGTGAATCATGCCTAAAGTGGACCTTCCTCATCTTCAGCTATAATGTTCATTTCAACTCGAAGGTTTTCATTCTTCAGGGTATCAGTCCATTCGTTTGATGAATTTTCGCATTCTTCACAACGTTTCGCCAAAATCTCATTTGGTATTTTCAAGTTTTTACTCTCTTCATAGACAGCTTCGATCTGATAGACATCAAACGAACGGAACACACAGACACAAATACTTATTTCCAACAGTATTATAAAAAAATATTCAATCAAAGACGGCAATGCCTCTTTGCGTCTACCCATGATACCCCCATGACTGACCTCGGTGTGTATATGTGCATGTGCCCTTCAAATGAAATTGCGTGAATTCGGATCATTGTGGCGGATTCGAATCATTTTTACTTTCTCTGTTTCACCTTCTAAAGGATAAAAGGAAATAAATCTCGCGTGAATAGCGCATAAATAACAGCCCTTTCTGACCTGGGTGGAGAGAAAGAATAAGTGGTGCTGGTCCAACCGCATATTACCATAGCGGGCAGAAGGCCAGTATATCATTCGTGTGTCATCTGGACCTGTATGCTAATATTTTCAACTGGCCGACGTAAGCACACCTTTGTTTAAGGTATCGTAGCGCGTATAGGTTCGTTATAAATGGTGGCGGAGGAAATGATATAATGGCAGAGCGCTGCGTAATACGGACGCAGCCTTGGTTGTCTAAAAAATCTCCATTAGAAAAGGATAAATGACCCGATTTACGGCGAGAGCAGATACCGTCGTAAGGTTCACATTATATTATACGGTTTATCTTTTTCTAATTGTATTTACTGACTATGTGTGCGTTATTGAAATATTAAGTACCATCATAAGTAATCGATTTGGTGTACGTCAGGTTCTATATCTTTTAATATTTTTCTTAAAATTTTATAATGGCTTTTTTCCCAAATTACACAAGGAAAAAAACATTAAATATTCAGGTGAAATTCATAGTTTATGAAAAATCTTTAAAATTTGTCATAAATATAGCACATACGATTTTATAGTGTTAAAATAATTTATTTATAAATTGAAAAATACATAACGGTAGTACTTTAGTTAAGCACAGACATGATATCTTGATTATTACTCTTATTATTCTTTATATATTCTATTATTCTTCCTTAGTCGTTTTGACATCTAAAAGATTTAAATATTGTGTAATTTCTGTAGATAGGTTTAATAGACATTCAGATTAGTGATAAATATCACATCAGTGATAAATTCATATTATTAAAGATGTTCTGTAAAGTTCTGAACAGTCGACACAGTGGAAATTCTGAGTGATATCGTAAAAATATCTGTTCTGTCTCTAATATGGTGGAACAAACCATCCATTTTATTGCTAACTGCCTCCTGTTCATTACTTCTTTTAATACGATGTATACGATCTATTTGGAATAGTACTAAATGGAGTATTCCTCACTGCTACGACTCCTTAATAATGGCAACTACGAGAGTAGTCTGAAAACTTTTCAGTCTCAACATGAAGATGGTTTTACTCGTCAAAAATATTCTGATAAGATAATTGCGCATGCGTTGAAAGATAACCTTAAAAATTTCAGTCAGATTAGATGCTCAGTTTTTGTTTAACAGGCATTTTTGTCAGTCGATGTTAAAGTTTGTTTAAACATGGAAAAAATCGAATATCGAGCCGTCAAATTCTTACATTTGAGGAGCAATAGGCCTATGCAACTTTCGGCTTTAATTTGTGAAGTTTTGAATCTTTCAGCGCATCCGCAATTATAATGTCAGAATATTTTTGAGAGTAACGCCATCTTTATTTTGAGGCTGAAAACTTTTCACCCTCAATTACAATACCTTCCATGGTTCTCCCACCCTTTGCAGCTCTTGTACGTGATTTTGTAGCTCATCTGAATCTTGAGAGGAGAACGATATCATCTGTAAGTCTAAGATGGCTTACATATGTGCCATCGATTTTTATTACTTCTTGTTCCCAATCCCGATTGAAGCATACCTCTTCATCACAGGCTGAGAAAAGAACAGGCGATATTGAGTCACCCTGCCGTACACCCCATTCTACATTGATTTTAACTTCAAGATCATTATTATTATACATGTATCCCTGTAGGTTCACGTAGGCTCTGCCTATCCTCTGGTTAAGCAATGCATCCATTATAGCTTGATTTGATATTGAGACAAATGCCTTTTCATAGTCAATAAAAGCCAAGCACAGTGTATTCATTGGGCCTTTATATGGCCTTTTAAACAACCTGGATATGATCCATTGTACTGAATCCACTTCTGAATCCTGCTTGCTTTCTTGATTGTGCATCATTCAGTGGTCTTAATATTCGTTTAGATAATATCTTGGTGGAAACTTTTTTTAAATCTTCCTGTTCTCCTTTGTTATGAAGAAGAACCACTTAAGCATTTTTCCAGAGGTTGGGTATTTTTTGTTCTTTGAGGCATTTTGAGTACAATTTTGCGAGTATTTTACGTAAAGTTTAACCTTTCAACATTTCAACCTTTACTTTCTAACTATAAATAGGTAACTCCTGAATCCGTTGAGGATTTTCATTGGCCAAAACTCTGCAATTATGTTTGCTCAAAAACCTATTTAGCCAGAAGTGCGCTTCCTCGCAAAGGATCTGGGCACGCATATTGACGTTAGATATGAATTCGAGCTATTGAATCGAACATAATGTACTGAACACAGCAGTTTTTGTATGACATTTACTTTGAAACAGTGTTGCTGCTATTTTTGAACTCTCTTCTTGGATACATGCAGTTATTATCGTCCTTTCTACAGCATTCGTCACTTCATCAACATCCACATAGTCCTATGATATACCAATGTATGCTGTCAAGCTCGATAAACAGTTCTTGGAATCGTTCATCCATTTTCATTGTTTGAATATTAAGAGTTGCAATGTCCAAAGTATAATGTCTAATATATGTATATATATATATAATATATATATATATATATATATATATATATATATATATATATATATATATATATATAGTTCTCTATGTTTGAAAAGCGAGGTTAGTTTTTTTTTGGATAACCCTCTATATATTATGTAAAATAGGCTAAACAGGTCAAAGCTATATCATATTTTATTAAATAATATGTGCATAAAATATTACTTATTTTTCAATAATATATAGATAGAAAGCAAACCTTTCTTCGTTAGAGCCTTGCATAATTCAATCCACTAGAATAAATTAGGCCAATACCATATTCGGTATGAATAATCAGATTAAGTTCGCACCAATTGTAGAGTAGCGGCTTTGACATTCAATCAGTTCACCGATCCTCCAGCCACCAGCTAGCGAATTAATATTTTACGAAATAAACGTTGCATAATTGAAAGCTACTACGTTCACCACACTCAACGCCATATTTAATGCAGCACGCGTTAACAGAGGGCCTTTAAACAAATAGCGAAATGTCAAACAAACACGTATACACAGTGTCGTCATTTGAAAACACATCGACGTGCTAATTAGCACTGTAAAATTGAAAGACGAAACGGAAGAGATATGTTTTTGGTTTTTTGCACATAAAGAAAACA